>CM031566.1:3644909-3893018 GCA_018467065.1 Ephestia elutella | reverse complement strand
GCGAAATTTCAGAAAGATTGGTTCAGAAGATAAAAAGGTGAATTTTTTTTCACCCTAAGATAAAACACATAAGATAAGATACGAAGTTAAGGATAAGAGTAGTGTAATTATCATAGACATAGCAAAAAAAATCATTCTTTAATAGGACTTTTATAAACTTGTTTGTCAAATGAAGCCCAAAAACGTTCATAATAGTTCGTGTTCCAAATTCAGTTTTTTTAGAGATTGTTCGTACAAATTCTACTGGAACCAAAAACACACTAAAAATGTCAATCTTGCACAAAAATAAGCCTCTCACAGAAGATATTACGCCTTCCTTCACCCACATAGGCTTAAAAACCATATCTGACATCCCGTTTCCCTCAGCTGTCTGTGTCTAAAAAAAATTTTCTAGCTCTATGGTAGATATAGATTTGTTCGATCCACGAGAATCAAACGCCAAGCCAACCGGCCAAGTGCACTTTAACAGGCTTTCTAGACAACCCTCTGGCCTAGATATAGAGAATACCAGTTCCTTTGGTCTAAGCATCCTATTATCCTATACGTCATAGAGATATCGATACTGTGGTCTTTGTACGTGTAAACTGCATGTCAAGTTGTCTTGCCGGGGACTCCTCTTATGTGAAGGTAATGAAAGCGAATTTACAATTGGGTAGGTTGATGTGGAAAAACTTCGTGGCCCAACGGTCATCAAGCCAGATGGTCCCGGGTTCGATCCCAGGTCGGACCAAGACGGAAGATGACCTTTTCCAGATAAACAAATACATATATAGATAAATATCCTTGGATATTTATCTATATATGTATTTGTTTTATATCGTTGAGTTAGTATCCCATAACACAAGTCTCGAACTTACTTTGGGCACAGAATTAATATTAGTACTTTGGGGCTAGCTCAATCTGCGTGATTTGTCCGTATGTATTTATTATTAAAACTTAATTTAATACACTACGAACTTTTGTATGCAGGTGGGTATAGTAGTAGAGTACGTACACTCTATAGGCAAAAATACCTTGGCCAATGAAATTCTAGATTAAAATCCTGCTAACCGGTTTTAGTTGGTTCTGACTAGTTTTCAATTCACTTTACCGGTGAAAATATACTTTCGCCTTTCGGAGAATGAAGTCGTGAAAATCGGTAGGCGTACACGCATATGTATGTATGCGTTTTAGTATGACTTATGTCGATTTAAGAAATTACTTTTCAGTTAAACTGAATTTTTTTATACCAGAGTGAATAGGCTGCTTCTGGGTAAGCTCGCTACACCTTAGATCTCATTTCTGTCCTCGGGCAAGATTGTGGTCAAGAGCAAACCCTATCTTGTATAAAAAAATCCTATTTCATTGTAATATTTTTTTTATTTAAAACCCAGCAAGTTAGCCTTCTTCTGACTTTTACATAGTTTATATGAAAATAAACCATTTTAGCCAAATATTGCCCATTACTTTGATTGCTACTTTTCACATTTCTATGTTAAGCCGTTATTTACTTTCTATTTGATGGCCATATAAAGCCCATAAAGTAGAGCCTTGACCATGAACAACTAACATTACAGATGCGAAAGTGCATGTACGAGTAATATATACTAGTAAAAGGCACCATACTGTCATGTAGATATAGGGTCGAATGTTTGTTTACGAAGTTCACAGTCAAGCTTATAACTATAAAATTTTAACTAAAGCGACTTTACAAACTGCGAAATTCTACAAATTGTATAAAAAAAATTGCATTAAAATTGCTCTCTCAGCAGACAGCACATATCAACCACAGATGCAGTCACGCATTTTGATTTTTTTCGGCCATGTATCGTCGGGGTAATGACTGCATAGAGCGTCTCGTAGTGCAGGGAAAAATTAAAGGCACCAGGCCACGTGGTAGATCACTAAATGAGATGAGCAGACTAGATTAAGGCCGCAACTAAGTGTTCGGTTTACGAATGTAGGTACCCGGAAAACTGCAGACTGTGACGAATTGCGCTGTATTACCAATAACACTCATCGTGATTTACAATGATGACCACGACCGCTCTGACTAGAGAGTAGCGACTAAGAAGTGGTGTTGATATTAGGCGATAGGCTAAAGTCAAAGTCAAAGTCAAAATTTTTTATTGAAACTTGGCCTTCAAAGAAGGCTCTTTTTCACGTCGATAACTAATTATTTAATCATAATATATTATGTCTCAAAGCTACAAACTACTAGCATTTCGGAACGACCACTGTTGAGAAGAAATGCCGAAAGAAACTCATGAAACAGTCTTGGTCGCCTAATATGCCAGAGGGGCTATTTATTAACTTTATACATACACTAGATTGTGTACAGTCAAAAATAGCATTAGCTAGCATTTAGCAACCTGTCAATATTTCTGATTCTACAAGCTTAATTTTGAGCCATGCGGCCATTGGTTATGTCTACTAAGTTACACTTAGTAGACATAACCAATGGTAATCTTCAAAACTACTGAACCATTTTTTGAATTTTCAAATATGCATATATAAACTAGCATACCATAAATTTCTTTAATATGTACAGACTACTTTTGTTTATTATGTATAGAGAAGTAAAAATTATAGTCACTGGTTATCATTATCGGGTCCCTTCATTTGCGTTATATAATAAGGTCCGGGGTTCAATGTTTGTCGTCCTACCTGCACAATAGTTTGTTAGAAATACTTATAGACCGAGAGGTCACGGGAATTTTCGTAACGATCAGGGAAACGGATAGACTTGCTTTTATGGGTTGTAGAGTAGTCCCCTAATGTGAATAATGTCGGTCTGCCGTGGCTCTCAGTGGTAGCTTCTTCGAGCTATAGGGCCTGGAAAGGTGCTCTTCATTTGTTGCGAAAAAAACGATCTGAGAAATGGTTAGTTTTAGTACAAATTCAAAGTATGGCATCTCCGCATGTGAAACAAGTTGGTCTGCTGGCTGTCAGTGGTTGCATTTCAGAGCTATGAGGCGCGCAAGTCACTGCATAGTTACAAAAAAAAAACGATAAGAGAAAATGTGAGTTAGTTTTAGTTCCACAATTGGAAGAATGGTGTATCCACAGATGAAACGAGTTGGTCTGCCGGCTGTCAGTGGTTGTATTTCAGAGCTATCATCGTTCACGTAAGTCGCTTATTTAAGGAAAAAGTCTAAAAAAACATTGAAAAGCGGGAAAATAGGCGAATTTTTCTAGTTCATGCCAGCCGCTGTCGTATCTGCGTATGTTTTACCCAACCTCAAACTTGCGCCGGGCACCACCGCACTGTGGGGAAAAAATCGCCTCTAGAGAAAAAAAGGTTTTCTTCAGAAAATCTACGTCGATTTTGGTAAAAACTGATTATGTATTTCATTTTTGATCTTAATAAGAAGACTTTTTATTAATACTATTTTTGCTAACATTGCATTCTTTTAATAGGTACTAAAACTGACCATTTCTCTTACCGTTTTGTTTTCGTAACTAAGCAGTGGCTTTCGCGCCTCATAGCTCTGAAATGCAACCACTGACAGCCGGCAGACCAACTTGTTTCACATGCGGAGATGCCATACTTTGAATATGTACTAAAACTAACCATTCCTCAGATCGTTTTCTAATTTTTGCAACAATGAAGCTCATTCTAGCCTTAATAGCTCAAAGTGGCAACCACTGATAGCCGGCAGACCAACTTGTTTCACATGAGGAGATGCCATATTTTGAATAAGTACTAAAACTAACCATTTTTCTGATATTTTTTTTTCAACAATGAAGCCCCTTCCAGGCCCTAGGTATAGCTCGAAGTGGCAACCACTGAAGGCCGGCAGACCAACTTGTTTCACCTGTGGAGACACCATTCTTTCAATAAGAACTAAAAATGACCATTTCTTTTACTGTTTTATTTCGTAACTATGCAGTGACTTTCGCGCCTCATAGCTCTGAAATGCAACCACCGACAGCCGGCAGACCAACTTGTTTCACATGCGGAGATGCCATACTTTGAATATGTACTAAAACTTACCATTCCTCCAGATCGTCTTCTATTTTTTGCAACAATGAAGCTCCTTCTAGCCTTTATAGCTCAAAGTGGCAACCGCTGACAGCCGGCAGACCAACTTGTTTCACATACGGAGATGCCATACTTTGAATATATACTAAAACTAACCATTCTTGGGATCGTTTTCTATTTTTTGCAACAATGAAGCTCCTTCTAGCCTTTATAGCTCAAAGTGGCAACCACTGACAGCCGGCAGACCAACTTGTTTCACATACGGAGATGCCATACTTTGAATATGTACTAAAACTAACCATTTATCTGAGCATTTTTTTCGCAACAATGAAGGCCCTAGGTATAGCTCAGTGGCAACCACTGAAGGCCGGCAGACCAACTTGTTTTTCACCTGTGGAGACACCATTCTTTCAATAAGTACTAAAACTGACCATTTCTTTTACCGTTTTTTTTTCGTAACTATGCAGTGGCTTTCGCGCCTCATAGCTCTGAAATGCAACCACTGACAGCCGGCAGACCAACTTGTTTCACATGCGGAGATACCATACTTTGAATATGTACTAAAACTAACCATTCCTCAGATCGTTTTCTATTTTTTGCAACAATGAAGCTCCTTCCAGGCCCTAGGTATAGCTCAAAGTGGCAACCACTGACAGCCGGCGGACCAACTTCTTTCACATGCGGAGATGCCAGTCTTTGAATATATACTAAAACTAACCATTCCTCGGATCGTTTTCTATTTTTTGCAACAATGAAGCTCCTTCTAGCCTTTATAGCTCAAAGTGGCAACCACTGACAGCCGGCAGACCAACTTTTTTCACATACGGAGATGCCATACTTTGAATATGTACTAAAACTTACCATTTCTCTGAGCATGTTTTTTCGCAACAATGATTCCAGGCTCTAGAGCTCAAAGTGGTAACCACTGAAAGCCGGCAGACAGACTCGTTAACATGTGGAGACACCATTCTTCCAATAGGTACTAAAACTGACCATTTCTCTTACGGTTTTTTTTTTGTAACTATGCAGTAACTTTCGCGCCTCATAGTTCTGTAATGCAACCACTGATAGCCGGCAGACCAACTTGTTTCCCATGCGGAGATGCCATACTTTGAATATGTACTAAAACTAACCATTTCTCAGATCGTTTTCTATTTTTTGCAACAATGAAGCTCCTTCCAGGCCCTAGGTATAGCTCAAAGTGGCAACCACTGACAGCCGGCGGACCAACTTGTTTCACATGCGGAGATGCCATATTTTGAATATGTACTAAAACTAACCATTTCTCAGATCGTTTTCTATTTTTTGCAACAATGAAGCTCCTTCCAGGCCCTAGGTATAGCTCAAAGTGGCAACCACTGACAGCCGGCAGACCAACTCGTTTCACATGCGGAGATGCCATACTTTGAATAAGTAAAGGTGAAACGAGTTGGTCTGCCGGCTCTCAGTGGTTGCCATTTCGAGCTTGTTGCGAAAAAAAAATTATCAGAGAAATTGTTAGATTTATTACATGTTCAAAGTATGGAATAGAAATAGAATAGAATAGAATAGAATAGAATAGAATAGAATAGAATAGAATAGAATAGAATAGAATAGAATAGAATAGAATAGAATAGAATAGAATAGAATAGAATAGAATAGAATAGAATAGAATAGAATAGAATAGAATAGAATAGAATAGAATAGAATAGAATAGAATAGAATAGAATAGAATAGAATAGAATAGAATAGAATAGAATAGAATAGAATAGAATAGAATAGAATAGAATAGAATAGAATAGAATAGAATAGAATAGAATAGAATAGAATAGAATAGAATAGAATAGAATAGAATAGAATAGAATAGAATAGAATAGAATAGAATAGAATAGAATAGAATAGAATAGAATAGAATAGAATAGAATAGAATAGAATAGAATAGAATAGAATAGAATAGAATAGAATAGAATAGAATAGAATAGAATAGAATAGAATAGAATAGAATAGAATAGAATAGAATAGAATAGAATAGAATAGAATAGAATAGAATAGAATAGAATAGAATAGAATAGAATAGAATAGAATAGAATAGAATAGAATAGAATAGAATAGAATAGAATAGAATAGAATAGAATAGAATAGAATAGAATAGAATAGAATAGAATAGAATAGAATAGAATAGAATAGAATAGAATAGAATAGAATAGAATAGAATAGAATAGAATAGAATAGAATAGAATAGAATAGAATAGAATAGAATAGAATAGAATAGAATAGAATAGAATAGAATATGTTTATTTCTTAGATAAAAAACACAACACAACAAAAAATAAAAATACAAAAAAGAATGAAAACATGCCGACAACAACATAAATACTCTGCACAATGGGGGTACACGAAAATGTTGTCATGGCGTCAGTTTGTGCTGTGTAGGTATCCAAGAAAAGGGATCCACTCAGCATTTGCCGTCAAGCCCACAAATTGCGGGCTCGCGACGCTGGAATTCAGTGGAACCTTCAAGTGAGATATATATATGGCATCTCCGCATGTGAAACAAGTTGGTCTGCCGGCTGTCAGTGGTCGCATTTCAGAGCGATGATGCGCGAAAGTCACTGCATAGTTACGAAATAAAACGGTAAAAGAAATGGTCAGTTTTAGTACCTATTGAAAGAATGGTGTCTCCACAGGTGAAACAAGTTGGTCTGCCGGCCTTCAGTGTTTGCAACTTCGAGCTATACCTAGGGCCTAGAAAATTGCCTTGAGGAAATGGCCTTCATTGTTGCAAAAAAAAAAAAAATATCAGAGAAATGGTTAGTTTTAGTACATACCCAAGCCTGCCAGTTCACCGGGAGTTTATGGATCCACCCTTCCACCGTCTGAAGTCTCGGAAGCCGCCCTACCAGACTGCTCATAGCCTCCGCGATAAACCATTCGATCTCAGAACGAGCTGGAAAGATGAATGGAGGTCTAACCCTCCCAAGGCCGCCCCATCACACTATGATCCCACCAAAAAGCCCTGGGGGTTCTCAGAGCCCAGACGAGATTGGTGTCAGATGAATAGGTTACGCACTGAGCACGGACTCTGCGGTGAATATATGTTCAAGTGTGGTTGGCGAAGCTCACCGGCATGCGATTGTGGTGCACCCGTGCAGTCTGTCCACCACATTATCTACGACTGCCCAAAAAGAAAATATGCTGGCAACTCCCTTGACTTGTTCTCTCCGGATGCGAACGCAGCCCAATGGGTTAAGAATTTAGACGTTAGGTTATAGCTACAAGTTAAATAAATACGAAAAGCGACTTTGGACACATGCATGCCATACGACTAAATAAATAAATAAAGTACATATTCAAACTATGGCATCTCCGCATGTGAAACAAGTTGGTCTGCCGGCTGTCAGTGGTTGCATTTCAGAGCGATGATGCGCGAAAGTCACTGCATATTTACGAAAAAAAACGGTTAGAGAAATGGTCAGTTTTAGTATCTATTGAAAGAATGCTGTCTCCACAGGTGAAACAAGTTGGTCTGCCGGCCTTCAGTGTTTGCCACTTCGAGCTATACCTAGGGCCTGGAAAATTGCCTTGAGGAAAATGGCCTTCATTGTTGCAAAAAAAATTATCAGAGAAATGGTTAGGTTTAAAACATACATTCAAAGTATGGCATCTCCGTATGTGAAAAAAGTTGGTCTGCCGGCTGTCAGTGGTTGCCACTTTGAGCTATAAAGGCTAGAAGGAGCTTCATTGTTGCAAAAAATAGAAAACGATCCGAGGAATGGTTAGTTTTTAGTATATATTCAAAGTATGGCATCTCCGTATGTGAAACAAGTTGGTCTGCCGGCTGTCAGTAGTTGCCACTTTGAGCTATAAAGGCTAGAAGGAGCTTCATTGTTGCAAAAAATAGAAAACGATCCGAGGAATGGTTAGTTTTAGTATATATTCAAAGTATGGCATCTCCGTATGTGAAACAAGTTGGTGTGCCGGCTGTCAGCGGTTGCCACTTTGAGCTATAAAGGCTAGAAGAAGCTTCATTGTTGCAAAAAATAGAAAACGATCCGAGGAATGGTTAGTTTTAGTATATATTCAAAGTATGGCATCTCCGTATGTGAAACAAGTTAGTCTGCCGGCTGTCAGTAGTTGCCACTTTGAGCTATAAAGGCTAGAAGGAGCTTCATTGTTGCAAAAAATAGAAAACGATCCGAGGAATGGTTAGTTTTAGTATATATTCAAAGTATGGCATCTCCGTATGTCAAAAAAGTTGGTCTGCCGGCTGTTAGTGGTTGCCACTTTGAGCTATAAAGGCTAGAAGAAGCTTCATTGTTGCAAAAAATAGAAAACGATCCGAGGAATGGTTAGTTTTAGTATATATATTCAAAGTATGGCATCTCCGTATGTGAAACAAGTTGGTCTGCCGGCTGTCAGTAGTTGCCACTTTGAGCTATAGGGGCTGAAAGGGGCTTCATTGTAGCAGAAAAAAACGATCAGAGAAATGGTTAGTTTTAGTATATATTCAAAGTATGGCATCTCCGTATGAGAAAAAAGTTGGTCTGCCGGCTGTTAGTGGTTGCCACTTTGAGCTATAAAGGCTAGAAGGAGCTTCATTGTTGCAAAAAATAGAAAACGATCCGAGGAATGGTTAGTTTTAGTATATATTCAAAGTATGGCATCTCCGTATGTGAAACAAGTTGGTCTGCCAGCTGTCAGTAATTGCCACTTTGAGCTATAAAGGCTAGAAGGAGCTTCGTTGTTGCAAAAAATAGAAAACGATCCGAGGAATGGTTAGTTTTAGTACATATTCAAAGTATGGTATCTCCGCATGTGAAACGAGTTGGTCTGCCGGCTGTCAGTGGTTGCATTTCAGAGCTATGAGGCGCGAAAGTCACTGCATAGTTACGAAATAAAACGGTAAAAGAAATGGTCAGTTTTAGTTCTTATTGAAAGAATGGTGTCTCCACAGGTGAAACAAGTTGGTCTGCCGGCCTTCAGTGGTTGCCACTTCGAGCTATACCTAGGGCCTGGAAGGGGCTTCATTGTTGAAAAAAAGTTATCAGAGAAATGGTTAGTTTTAGTACATATTCAAAATATGGCATCTCCTCATGTGAAACAAGTTGGTCTGCCGGCTATCAGTGGTTGCCACTTTGAGCTTTTAAGGCTAGAAGGAGCTTAATTGTTGCAAAAAATAGAAAACGATCTGGGGAATGGTTAGTTTTAGTACATATTCAAAGTATGGCATCTCCGCATATGAAACAAGTTGGTCTGCCGGCTGTCAGTAGTTGCATTTCAGAGCTATGAGGCGCGAAAGTCACTGCTTAGTTACGAAAAAAAAACGGTAAGAGAAATGGTCGGTTTTAGTACCTATTAAAAGAATGCAATGTTAGCAAAAATAGTATTAATAAAAAGTAAAAAGTCTTCTTATTAAGATCAAAAATGAAATACATAATCAGTTTTTACCAAAATCGACGTAGATTTTCTGAAGAAAACCTTTTTTTCTCTAGAGGCGATTTTTTTTCCCCACAGTGCGGCGGTGCGCGGCGCAAGTTTGAGGTTGGGTAAAACATACGCAGATACGACAGCGGCTGGCATGAACTAGAAAAATTCGCCTATTTTCCCGCTTTTCAGTGTTTTTTTAGACTTTTTCCTTAAATAAGCGACTTACGTGAACGATGATAGCTCTGAAATACAACCACTGACAGCCGGCAGACCAACTCGTTTCATCTGTGGATACACCATTCTTCCAATTGGTACTAAAACTAACCATTTCTCTTATCGTTTTTTTTTTGTAACTATGCAGTGACTTGCGCGCCTCATAGCTCTGAAATGCAACCACTGACAGCCGGCAGACCAACTTGTTTCACATGCGGAGATGCCATACTTTGAATATGTACTAAAACTAACCATTTCTCAGATCGTTTTTTTTTTCGCAACAATGAAGCACCTTTCAGGCCCTATAGCTCGAAGAAGCTACCACTGAGAGCCGGCAGACCGACATCATTCACATTAGGGGACTACTCTACAACCCATAAAAGCAAGTCTATCCGTTTCCCTGATCGTTACGAAAATTCCCGTGACCGCTTAGACTATTAATGACGCTCCGATCCTCGCGCGTAAAGGTGAGTTCAGACTACGCTATAATATAATAGCATATAGTATATAGCTCATCCCGCCCGCATCCAGCCCGCTATCCCGGACTCTGGTAGCGGTCACGGTAACGGCGGGGCAGGGGGTGCTAAGAATCCCCGGCAGATACCAGGCTACCAACCCCGACGACCCTTGGCCCTGGCAACTTACAACACGTGCACACTGCGGACCGACGAGAAACTCGCTGAACTGGAGGAAGAATTGAGCAGGTTACGATGGCATATTGTAGGATTATGTGAAGTCCGAAGAGAGGGGGAGGACACCATGATCCTCAAGTCCGGAAACCTGCTCTATTTCCGGGAGGGCGACCAACTGTCCCAGGGTGGTGTCGGGTTTATCGTCCACAGGTCCCTCGTCAACAACGTGGTCCAGTTCGAGAGTGTTTCGGCGAGGGTAGCGTACCTTGTACTCAGAATCACCAAACGGTATTCGTTGAAGGTAATACAAGTATACGCACCGCCCTCATATCGCTCCGACGACGAGGAAGAGACTATGTATGAGGATATTTCTAGAGCCATACATAGCTCCCAGGCCCACTATACCGTTGTGATGGGGGACTTTAACGCGAAACTGGGCAAACGAAGCGATGATGAGCTGAGAGTGGGGAATTTTGGATATGGAACGAGGAATGCACGTGGTCATCTGCTGGCCGGCTTTATGGAGAAGGAGGGCCTCTTTATGATGAACTCCTTCTTCAAAAAGCCAAAACAGCGAAAGTGGACATGGTTGCATCCTAATGGCGTTACAAAAATGAGATTGACTTCATCTTGTCGACGAAGAGGCACATATTCAATGATGTCTCTGTGATCAATGCCGTAAAAACAGGAAGCGATCACCGATTGGTAAGAGGCATATTGAATCTTAGAATAAAACTCGAAAGGTGTCGACTGATGAAGTCTACGCTCCGACCAGCGCCTATCCAGCTCCAAAACCCCGAGAGCTTTCAGCTCGAGTTGCAGAATCGCTTCGAATGCCTGGGAGACTGCGAAAATCTGGACGATTATAATGACAGGTTTGTGCAAATTGTCCAAACAGCTGGGTCTAAGGCCTTCAAAACCCGCTGTTCAAAAGGAACCAAAAAGATCTCGGACCTCACCAACAAACTCATGGAAGAAAGACGAAACTTGGTTCTGCAGTCCTCTGACGATGCTGCTCAGTATCGACGTCTAAACAGACAGATCTCCAAGTCCCTAACGCGCGATTTACGCCAATTCAATACTGACCGTATTGAAGAGGCGATTAAGCGAAATAAGGGCTCAAAAGTGTTTGCAAGGGATCTGTCTGTTGGTCAAAGCCAACTGACCAAGCTGAAGACTGAGGATGGCAGAATCATTTCGTCGAAGCCAGAGCTGTTGGAAGAGGTTGAGAAGTTCTACGGACAATTATACACCAGCGTACGCGCACCTGTCAGTAATCTGGCCAAAGATCCAAGAGCCAGATTGACCCGACACTACACCGAAGATATCCCGGACGTCAGCCTATACGAGATTAGAATGGCTCTCAATCAGTTAAAAAACAATAAGGCACCGGGTGATGATGGAATCACGGCTGAGCTTCTGAAAGCAGGTGGAACACCGGTATTAAAAGCTCTTCAGAAGCTATTCGATTCCGTCATACTCGAGGGACAAACGCCTACGGCATGGCACAGAAGTATGGTAGTACTTTTCTTCAAAAAAGGCGACAAAACCTTATTGAAGAATTATAGGCCTATCTCACTTCTGAGCCATGTCTACAAACTGTTTTCGAGAGTCATTACGAATCGTCTCGCTCGCAGGTTCGACGACTTCCAGCCTCCCGAACAAGCCGGTTTCCGAAAAGGCTTTAGTACCGTAGACCACTTACATACGCTGCGGCAGATTATACAGAAGACTGAGGAGTATAATCAGCCCTTATGTTTGGCGTTTGTGGACTACGAGAAAGCCTTCGATTCGATCGAGACCTGGGCTGTGCTACAGTCTCTCCAACGGTGCCAGATTGACTATCGATATATCGAAGCGCTGAAGTGTCTGTACGAAAACGCCACCATGTCGGTCCGTCTCCAGGATCAAGGCTCGAAACCTATCCAGTTGAAGCGAGGGGTGAGACAGGGAGACGTTATATCTCCGAAACTGTTCACCGCCGCCCTGGAAGATGTCTTCAAGCTTCTGGACTGGAGCGGACTCGGTATCAATATCAACGGCGAGTACCTCACTCACCTTCGATTCGCTGACGATATCGTAGTCATGGCTGAGACCTTGGAAGACCTAGGCACAATGCTCGATGGCCTCTGTAGAGCCTCTCAACAAGTGGGTCTAAAAATGAACATGGATAAGACGAAAATCATGTCTAATATCCGTGTCGCACCCACTCCTCTAAAGGTTGGAGACTCTACACTCGAAGTTGTTGACAATTACGTATACCTGGGACAAACAGTTCAGTTAGGTAAGTCCAACTTCGAGAAAGAGGTCAACCGTCGAATCCAACTCGGCTGGGCAGCGTTCGGGAAGCTTCGCGATATCTTCTCGTCCAAAATACCGCAGTGTCTCAAGACTAAGGTCTTTGACCAGGGGGTCGTCCACCATTGGGTTTTGACAGTTCAGGCACGTACTTCGTTTCACAGATGGATGGATACACACCATGTACACATACAATGATTAGATGTGTGTGTATCCGTCCACACACACTATTATAAAAAACATTTGGAATGTATAGACAATACAAAAAAAAATATATTGGCAAACTGTGTAGGGATTGCATGAGTAATTAACCGGCATTTGCCGATAAGCTCAATTTTTAGAGAAATATGTTAAAATTTTAAGATAGGTACCTACATTATCATTTCCTGAAGTCCGGGGTAATCTGTGTATATGATTCAAGTAAAATTAAATTATAATTTTGCTTTATGAAATCTTTGCCGCAATATGGCTTTATGAGAATAGTTTTATATGCCGAGTGAAATATGAAATTGTATATTTAAGTGATTCCCTATTCAGATTTACCAGAAATTGAGGGAGTTCATTTGAGAATGTTCGATTCGGGTTATCGTGAGGTATCTTTCGTTTAAACTCACATCGTTTTTTCAGATTAGATAAAATATTGAATATGTGCTTTTTTTCAAAAACAAGTACAATTTTATTACCAAAAAAAGTTTGTGAAAATAATTACATTTTTTTATTTTTTTATTTATTGCGACTAGAAAGTCGCGGTTTGCCGTGTTGACCGCTATACCACAACAATTTGTATAAAATGTTCTGTGTTACCTATTTATGAATTGTACTTACTCATTATTATTCAATACTAAGGGGTAAATATTAACAGCTGGCAACAGTGAAGGTGTCAAGAGTCAATCCATCAAAAATATGTCAAGAAAACTAAAATAAAATGATAAAGTAGGTTCCTACCAAAGAAGTTTTATACATTTTATAGGTATCTATCATAGAGCAACACAGACTAAACGCGAAAGTCCTTGTATAGTATCAACCATGCAACGAATAAGAATGTATCTAACTCTAACTCCACAGAAATAAAAATATCTACAACAATTTTTAAGCTTTTCACAAACAATTATAAATATAACAATCAATATAATCAATGTAGGTACATAAAGATCAAAAGAAGAGTTACAAAATGACTATGCGCGTTTTCTACCACAGATTTTTTTTTCTACATAATATCATAGATAATGTGCGATACTATACTTCGAGCAACAAGGACTTCCGCAGGCGGGAATCCGGGTATCCATAAAGTTATTATATTGTACCCCCATGGGTAACATAATTAGTTATACAATACCAGTAATATTCATATATTAGTTATAAAATACCTAGCGGTCACAGAAATATTTATTTTTTAGATAAAGTACTCTTTATTTAATAATTTAAGTCTGTGCTACCCACAGAAATATATATAAAAAAAAATTGTTTCTGTGGTGCTACCGGTATAATAAGTTTATGGTTGTCTGCTTTTTGTAAAAAGAAAATACTCTATTGAAAATTCTAGTTTGGAGAGATTGCAACCGGTATTTATCGTTAAAGACTTTGATTCGTGAAATATTCATGGCTGGAAATAAAATATCATCTACAAAAAAATACATTAAATTTTCAAGGAAGACACAATGATGTTTACCCTAAATTTCAGGAAAAGCGCAAAATTATTGTATAAAATGTCCCCAAGTCCGAAAAATATAAATCCAATTTTTTATAAACATTTTTCGCTGCTGCCCGGTAACACTTTTATTGAATTTTGCATTCTATGTACCCTAACAGTTTTTTTTTCTTCTAACTAGCTTATCTAACTTTTAACTAATATTATAAATGCGAAAGTTAATTTGTTTATTTGTTTGTTACCTCTTTACGCTTTATTTACCTGACCAATTTTCCTGAAACTTCGCATAAATATAGTTAGAAGACCGGTAGGACCAGAAAGACATGGTACCTTTCATCCTGGGAGCACTGTTCCCGTGGGAAATTAACGCAGGCGAAGCCGCGGGCAAAAGCTAGTAAATTATAAATGCCAAAAAAAGCAAGTAATATTTATTTGAATTATATTATATACTAGCTTTTGTACGCCGCTTCGCCGGCGTGATTTCCCACGGGAACAGTGCTTTTTCCCGGAACGAAAGGTACCAGACGAACCAGACCGGTACGAAGGATATATCCTTCTTAGATTTTCGAACTATGTGTACTTATGCGATATTTCAGGAAGATTGGTTCAGTAGATAAAGCGTGAAGAGGTAACAAACAAACAAATAATTAACAAACAAACTCACTTTCGCATTTATAATATTAGTTAGGATAGGATTAGGATTAGTTAGGATTTAGGAAGGTACGTAGTATTGGATTAGTATATTCTCTGGACAAAATTGACAAACCTACAACTTATTTCATTTGTAATGCTTGGTAATTTTTTTAAAGAGGTTGCCACATTTGACTGACGTGATTTGACCACAGACATAAAATACTCTAAAATAAAATATATCCAAGCTTGATAATATGTCATAAAATACATTTAACCCAAAACATTTTCAAGTAGCAAAATATGTTAATGTAATTGGTTATTTACCTACATTTTACCTAGTACATTTATAAAAGATAAAAAATAAACAAATATAGCTCTATTTCAAGGTGGAATGCACAGATGGAATCAAAAGCTCGATGTAACATTAAACCATTGCTTGATTCATAAAATTACAAGATTCAAGAACTGATTTATCTCCTAATTATGGTCTAAAAAGAGAAGGAAAAGGCTTTGACTATTCTGCGTAACAAGAGATGTATACATTTATACCTATTTACTGTATATATACATCATGTTTTTAATAAATAAATATATGTAAAATATGACTTGTTATTTATTTAAGAAACCTACTATGTAACTATGATAAAAGTACAAAATATTGTGCATTGAAAGCAAATGCACGTAAGCCTTTCCTACGATAATATTTGATTTATTATATTCTTTCTGTGTAGTGATCTAGATTATGGATCAGCCACTTGTTCTATTTTATTTAAATTATGTACTTTCTCCACGCATTATTATAGTCAGGCGCTAGAAAGTGCTACTAGATTGACAAAAGCTTGAGAACAATGCCTTTATTTATTGATATTCTATATAAAGTACTCTCATATAGAAATCAGATATATAGTACTAATTGCATGCATCTGAGATGCTCAAAAATCCAAAAATAGATATTCTATAACGTCTAATAACGTACCTAACTCAATGATATAAACATATTAGACGTGACGTATTAGTTGGCTGTTCTCGATTACATACAATATTTTTCAATTTAGTAATTGAAACAACCAATCATAGGCCAAGAATGAAGGTTCGTTTGCTGCACGTAGTTGCTCCGCGCTATCTTGAGCTGACGGAAAAATATCATTGAAAGTGCTCGCTTTTCCGTATCTTTCGTTGTCAAAAGCAAATGACAAGCTGTCGAAAAATGCAGTTGTGTGTGTAAAATTTTCTGAGATTCCTGTGATTGGATGATCGACGATCGTTCGGAGTGGTGTGTAACTGTCTAATCGACCCGTGAGTTGAGGTTGGATGCGGTTTTGTGCTTGTGTGTATTCGGTAGGAATACACACAAGCACAAATCACGTGGTTTCACGTGTCACGTCCAGCACGTAAGGCACTTGGGAGACGACCTTCAGTGTGTGTTGCCAGTGATGACATACGGAACAGAGACGTGGTCGCTTACTATGGGCCTCATAAGAAGGCTCAAGGTCACCCAAAGGGCGATGGAGCGCGCTATGCTCGGAGTTTCCCTGCGTGATCGAATCAGAAATGAGGAGATCCGTAGGAGAACTAAAGTAACCGATATAGCCCGCAGAATCGCCAAACTTAAGTGGCAGTGGGCGGGGCACATAGCTCGCAGAACAGATAGCCGTTGGGGCAGAAAAGTTCTCGAGTGGCGACCACGAACCGGAAAACGTAGTGTTGGCAGGCCTCCCACTCGGTGGACCGACGACCTGGTGAAGGTCGCGGGTTGCGCATGGATGCGGGCAGCGCAGGACCGGTCGTTGTGGAAATCCTTGGGGGAGGCCTTTGTCCAGCAGTGGACGTCTTTCGGCTGAGAGAAGAAGAAGAAGAGAAGATATAGCTCATAGCACAACAATATCGCGCACCATACATTGTCTATGGACACGTTCACACTGTACTGTGCGATATATTATTGGCTTACTATAAGCTATAAATTAGTGCGATGCGCTCAATGTGCTGTGCTATATCGCGCCGCCCTCCCCCCGCCCGTCCCGCAGGCGACACGAGCCCGCGCAAGCGACACGTCTGGACATGATCCTGTGCCGACGCGTCGCCATGTGAAGCTTGCTATATGCTTGCGATAATATCGCGTAATGTGAACGCCATGCTATATAGTATAGCATTGCGTCATTCTTTGCTATACTATAGAGCACAATATTATAGCGTAGTCTGAACTCAGCTTTATCTTGTATTTCTCATTATAAGTGAATTGTATTCTTTTATGGGAAATAAATGTCTTAAACCGTAAACCGTAAAATTCTTTCACCAATAGAAAGTTACATCATACCTGAGTGACATAGGCTACAATTTATATATGTGCCTCCCGAGCGAAGCCAGGGCGGGGCGCTAGTAAAAAATAAAGACGTTATACTGTATCTGTCAGAAAAGTGTTTGAATATAGGCTTTTACGTCGTCACCGGCGCGTGCGCGTAACGAGAAAGCGGCCATTTTCAACTGAAATATTATTTGGAGCTCATTATAAATTGCATTAGGTGCAGTCAGCATGTAACACATCACATAATTAGTGATAAATTATAATTAGCCAGTGCTGAAGGTGAATTTCTTAACGAGAGAAAAGGAAAGTGCTTGGCTCTCCGTAATTTTTGTTGTACACTACTCTTTTTGTGTGCATTGTTGTGTGTTACGCAACCGTGTGGTTTACGCGGTTTTAATTAGATTTTTTTGTTGGTTAAATCATCGCACTGTGGATTATGACATGCTATTTTTAACCGGGTATCGCCAACTTTTTGACGCTCTGTTTTAGGTAATTTTTTTCAGCTATAATGTCATGGTGACCCAGTTCCTTGAAAATATGACTTATTCATTCGTTTTTTTCTTATTATAAAGTTTTAATATGAAAAATCATCAATAGGTAAGTATAGCTTTATATACCTATTTGAAATGCTTCTGGGTTCATTTCTTCTCTGGATTATCTAATAAGTTGTATTTGATGTTAATAACTGAGTTGCTATGCTTGGAACTATGATTTTATTGATACATATGAGCTGACAGAATAGACTCATAAGTAATTGGCAAATAATTGTTTGAATCTTTAAAACTATACTAAAATATTACAGTGAATAAAATGTAGCAACATAATCCAACTTCCTCCTCGATTTGGTTTTAATTGGCGTTTTACAGAAGTTAATATTACAATTGCGAAAGTCTGTATTTGTACGTGAGTATGATTGTTACTCCATGATTTATAGTCTCCGGAGACTTCTCATGTTTTTTGGCCACATAGCGCGCCGCGAACCCGACAGCCTCGAGAAGATTATCCTGCTTGGTCATGTCCCGGAGCGTCGAAGTCAGGGTAGAGCACCGACTAGATGGACGGACATAATAAAATCTATTACGCACATGAAACTCCATCTGGCCCTAAAACAGGCACAGGACCGCATTGCCTGGAAGGCCATAGCCACGAGAGCTATAGCTACTGGTGGTCACGACCCTCAGTCATGAGGATACGACTAAGAAGATGATTGTTACTCAATCGTGTATGTATACTTGCTTGTAAACTAACTAGTTTTTTATATCAAATATAGATCCCGATGATACAATCGATTAGGTGGTACTAACGACCGATCACTCGGGACATCTCGGTTCACCATCTTATCACCGTAATCCGTGTGACCCGCTTCTGTTATCAGTAGACTAGTTACGATAATTGATCGATCCAAATCGTCGACACACTCGATTAGTCAAGCGCTCGATCATGGCCGACTTGTCAGTCAGTGCATATTTTGATTTAGTTGAAGATAGAGAGCATCAGCAACTTTGAATGTTACAAGAATCCGGCGACTCGGACCGCGGTTCCAGTGAGCCTCGGTCCTAGTTGCCGAAATCCTCATATACCTGTTCCATTTATTTTGAGTATTCTAAAATTCTGTAACATACGGTTTTGCTTCTGTGATGATGTGGCATATACGTATCATACAATAAAAACAAAACTTGCCTGAAGCTTAGCGCGTTGAAATCTCTTGCATGGCTATCGACCTTTTTCCCAAAATATTCATAAACTTTGACAAACATCATTACTTAACAGCTAAAGAGTGTTTAAGACGTCGTACATATATACCAAAGCGTTCAAAATACACATATGAAAATGTAAAACGTTGTTTAAAGTCTGGAAACTAGATCTTAACTAATATTATAAATACGAAATTGAGATTGTTTAATTATTATATGGCAAATAATAATTGTATATATAGCTTCATAACTTTATTACACCACAAACTAAAAGATATTAAAATGGAGCTATAAAAACACCTTTTCAGCAATTCAATACCAAACCACATAGAAACGAACCTGCGACCACTCGCTAATGCCCACACATTACGCGGACCGCACGTAATGGCGGGTTGGTGAAAGCTGAGTTATCATTTGAATCCAATTAGTGTTAAGCGAGTGTTGACCTCACCCTGCATTTTTCTCCTGCATTTTGTCTCTATTTTTCTATTTCTTATATTTGCATTGTTGAGATTTTTCTAATATCTAAAACTGTTGAGTGTTTTTCGATGTGACTTCAGATTTCGATGTGACTTCAGAAATCGTATTGATCTAATGATTTTTGATTAGCTACCTACTTTATCTACTTTAAGGACTAATGAATACTTAAACGGTGATTACGACGGACGAATTATTGCACTCTGCATCTAGATTTTTCTTTGAATGATCAGACCAAAGTTTTACTACCAAAATTCAGAATATAACATTTCTTACAGATTAATTTAATAAAAAGCAATAATGATAAATTCAAATACGCAACACGGACTCTTCCGTTCCGCGCACACAAGTCTTTGTTGCTCGAAGATAAATACGCATTATATTAGTTCTATTGAAATATCCGTGGTATATGTGGATAAATACCACGGACATACGAAGAAGAAAGTTGTGGATAAGATAAAAAATTATAGGTCATTTAGAATTATTAGTAAAACAATACTTCTTACTAATCATGCGATATTGTTTTGTTTTCACCGTTATCAGTCACCCAAACTTACCTTTTCTTATCGATCTGATACATCATTTATTGTTTTTATAAAACGTAATTTGCATATTGGCTTATCTAAAAATTTATTGGGGAATATCGCTACAAAATATAAAAATCGCTCTCCGCCTCTCTCATACTCTTGTCTATGGTTTAACTCCTTCTAAACCACGCTACGGATTTCGATGCGTGTTTACTGTTGGATAGGGAATATCCTAAAAAAGGTTTAATGTGTTAAATTTATTCGTATAAATTAATGATATGGCATCCAGGCCGGGTGGCCAAAATAATGAATAAAAATAAAATGGCGTCTTCAGACTTTTTTTACAACACGATAAATTATCCCATTATCATCCGTAAAGTATGCATCCTAACACTAAATGAAATAAAACTTTTTTCCAAAAAAAATGAACCGACTTCCATCATAAAACTTAAAATCATGAAATAACAATAAAGAAAAATGTATTAGCATTCTACCTACTGAATGAGGTGAAGTCGGTGCCAAGTGCAGGAGTAAGGGTGTTATGTAATTGTTTAGCTAGGTATTATATACATGATTCTAATATTAACTTAGATTATTTAATATTCAATTTGGCACCGACTTCACCTAATTCAGTAGGTAGAATGCTAATACATTTTTCTTTATTGTTATTTCATGATTTTAAGTTTTATGATGGAAGTCGGTTCATTTTTTTTGGAAAAAAGTTTTATTTTATCATTTTTAGTTTAATAAAAATCTTTTTTTTCACTGGCCGAAAATAAAGAATTAAGAATTAGAAACTTTTTATGTCTAAGTAAGTAAGTTTGATTTGAAATGTCACAACATGTCAAATTGTCTATTATTTTGGCAGATAAATAGACCGAGAGCCCGTGACGACCAAACCTTCCTTATTGTAAAAATGCTGAATGTTTCTCTGCGTGGTATATACGGGTAAAAAATATTAGCGACTAGGTATGAAGTTTGGATCTTAGTTGGTTATGTAGGTAATATGGATAGTAAGGATGATTTTTATAGGTAAAAAAAGCAACCTTGGGGCCTCCCAAAGTAATATTAAATTAAGCTTTTATAATAAAACAAATATAACTATAATTTAGTATACTAGCAGGGGTTTATATCTGCACCAATTGCCTGGTAATGGATGGCGTGATTTCTAATATTATTAGGAATAAAATCTTTAAAAAACTTTATTTTGAGGAAATTGAGTTACCACTTTAAATGTTATTGCTACAAGTAATCTGTCTAAGTAATCATGAACCAACTTTTATAGTCGCTAATCGCTATTTCTACGTTGGGGACATACACAGAAAATCTTGAGTTTTAATAAAATAAGGAAAGGCATGCTGTTGCGGGCTTTTGCTCTATAATGCAATGTTGTTATTTTTATATTTTGTTAGGTATCTTTAAAATTACCGAACAGATTCTGACGTGGTTAAAATGGGACCAACTTGGGAATACACCATTACGAATAAAAAAACAATTTTGGATATCAGTCCACAATTGGCGGAGAAATCGGCGAACATACATAAAAAAAAAACATACATACATCGAAACATATAACCTCCTCCTTTTTTGGGAAGTCGGTTGAAAAGAAAATGTGTGCTTATAAGTAAAAGCAATAAATAAAAATAAATGACTGTCTTCAGATTTTTTTATGACAAGTAAGCCGATTTTAACAAATTATCCCATAATCATCCCTAATGGATGCGTAGGACGCATCAGGACACTAAATCCTAGAAAAAAAGTATGCTTATAAGTAAAAGCAAATGTGAATATTTGCATGATTATAATTTTGCGATGATGTGTGACGTCATACAAAAATACACAGATTAAAATTTAATGACACTACTAGTCGACACTCACTTTGCAAAAAAGATGAAGTATGCAAACACAAAACAGCAATGCATAAGCTGTGTTTTCACCGATGTCGAAAGCGAGAGTTCTCGAATATTGCCTAGTAATGTTCATATGTAATTGTCACCTAACTTTCTGACATCGCTTTGGAGTGAAAGATTTCATTATTTAAGAGAAATTTTGTCTATTGTTAGTAATTGTTTTTGCTATATCGATAGTATTAAATCTTTCAATAACTGAATAACCTTCAGATAAGTAGCCTCTTTGTTCTTGTTTGGTTTATTCATCTATCATAATCATCATGATGACCTCTGTGGCTCAACGGTCATCACGCCGGACTGCCACACCGGAGGTCCCGGGTTCGATTCCCGGTCGGGTCAAGATGGAAAATGATCTTTTTCAGATTGGCTCGGGTCTTGGAAGTTTATCTATATATGTATTTGTTGTAAAAATATAGTATCGTTGAGTTAGTATCCCATAACACAAGTCTCGAACTTACTTTGGGGCTATCTCAATCTGTGTGATTTGTTCGTATATATTTATATTTATTTATGATGGTTTGGGCATGTTGAGAGGATGGATGAAAAGAGATTGAAAGGTATTTATAATGCAGAGGTGAATGGAAGAGTTGGTCAAGGTCGACCTCGAAGAACGCACTCCAACCAGATTGCGGACCTCCTTAAAAAGGGAGATATTGAAGAGAGTGATGAGTGTAGAGGAAGCAAGAGAGATCTATAAGGATCGTAGCAGGTGGAAATAGCTAGGCTCTGCCTACCCCCACGGGAAAAAGGCGTGATAATATGTATGTATGTATATTTATTTATATATATCATCTTGATCCTACGCCCACTTGAGCATAAGTCGAACGTCTAGTACACTGAGCCTACACCTTGTCATCTTACTAATCTGATGATACTAAAGTAACTATTATGAAATCTGTGAAACTATCTCGGTAGTCGACTTTATTCCCTTGAGAATTTTTGGAAATCTTCTCTTAGTGCTCCCCTACACTCTCTAAGGAATCTACATGCTAAATTTTAGCTTTCTACGCCCAATTGTTTCGGCTGTGCGTTGTCTGTCAGTCACTCAGTATCGGAAGAATTTCATAATACATATTGCTTTACCTTTCAACAGGATCAAGTTGGAATGGCATATATTTAAAAAACTACATGTGCCCTGCGGCTTCGCTCCAGTGGGAATTTCGAGGCTCAAATACAATTTTTTTTATAAAATGTGACCCGTAGTTTTCTAGAGAGAATACCACGTTCAAACAGTTCACGCGTTCAGTAACGCATTCAGTTTTATTTTAGATTAGCTTTGACAAAATTATTAATGATGCCTTGGAAAATGATCTAGTTGCTAGAAATCAGTCAGAAATATAGAAATAAACTAATATTAAAGTAGTACACACTCAAGGGCAGATTTAGGCAACAAAAAGCGTAAATCAATTCGTTCCGCCGCGGCCTCGACCGGCGAATCTCCTCATTTTCAAAGCGTTCATTGTCTTTTCTGACTCACTCATTCAGTCAATCAATTAGGGCTTCTGACCGATTAGCTGCAGATTTTGTTTGGTTTTTGGGTCCTCAAATCCGCTTGCACAATGTTCATTTTGTTATTGCTTCTATTCATCTATGTTACTCGTAACTTTATTGTTTAATTGTTGCATTTGGTTGTTGTTTTCGTTATTGAGAAATTTCTGTTGGCTATTTTCACATTACACCTCTATTAGACACTAATCTACTGCTTGCTATAAGCTCAAACAAATATAATATCTTTATTTATTACTAGCTTTCGCCCGCGGCTTCGCTCGCGTGAATTTCTCTTCCTACGGGAATAGTGCTTTTTCCCGGGATGAAAGGTACCCTATGTCCTTCTCCGTACTTCCAGCTATGTGTATGCGAAATTTCAGGAAGATTGGTTCAGTAGATAAAGCGTGAAGAGGTAACAAACAAACAAACCAACAAACAAACAAACCATTAAGCAAACAAACAAACTCACTTTCGCATTTATAATATTAGTTAGTTAGGATTAGGATTTTATAGATCGGAAAGACGAAACTTCCATACTGGTCTGAGAGGGTTACTGTAAGCTATTTTCTTTTTCTTCACACGCAGATTGTAGTCAATCAAAGGAAAAGGGCTTTAGACTGGGGATTCCGCTTTGTCACTATACAAGAACATCAATTCTAGCTATATGTCTTCTAATATCATGACTCTTAGCTTTGTCTAATCCGCAAGGGGTCAAGACGTAACACTGTATTTGTAACACGATATTACTTCTAAATTCCGTCATCTCTTGCATCACATATACGTTGCTATGTCAAAGCCATAAGGTTTAAATTACAATAAAGTTTACGGCGTAGTGGCACGGACTTCCGCAATAGTACGAGCAGTATGCTGCGCCATACTGTAGTGGAAATATAAGGGGGACCTTGAAAAGTGACCGACTTAATCGAAGGCAGAACTGATCGTGCGTTGCAGGACCTTAGAACACGCCGATAGATTATATTGTTTTTATTATTATTCTAACTTCTTCTTCTTTTAATTCGTTTAATCTTAAGGCGCTGTTATCCCTCAACCTTTTGGTATTTGAGGGGGTGAAGCCCGCGGGGTACGGTGCGCGAAACTCCGCCTACTGCGCGGTGCCCGCACTCGTGAGTCAGATGGACAAGTGCGAATATTATTTACACTCTGGTTCCGCACAAACTTTGCCATTTGAGTCAGTGTCATTTTACTTCAACTTACCTACATGTTTATAGGTAAATTATACTTACACTATTTATTATATGACTTGATTATACGACTGCGGCTTAGCCCGCATGCATCCTACCTTAGCAATCATCTAAGGTGCGTAGGTAGGTACCTAAAGAATGCTTTCACCAACAGATTTTATGTCTAACGGTTTAGAATGTATTAGTATCATAGTATGTAATGTAGCTATAGAAGATAGATTTATATAGTATTAATATAGTAATTAACGGCGATGGAAATAGATCTACAAATTTTTAAGATTACCGTAACAAACATACACAAATATATATTTTTCCTCCTTAGTAGTTTGTAGATTAGGAATATCAATTGGCGGCCCGCGCCTGCCTCTGCCACGCAGCGTCACTTCTAGCGTAGTAGGCGCGACTGCTCCGATCGTGAGCGCTAAGATGCCGCAATGCAACCAACAGCGTGGGACAATGAACTCCGTATTCTATAAGCTAATGAAAGGGGGCGTTTTGGGATATAGAAGAAAACTCCTTGTAACTGCAAAATTTCATGTACTTTCTTGATTTAGAAAAATACAACAATATAACCTATATATAGTAATATAATCAAGTCTTTCCTAAAAAAAAGTACAAGAAGTTATGTTCGAAACCTTAAACTAAAGTGTATGCAAACATGTCAATACATTCCTTTTTTTACTTAAAAAAAAAAACAACAAACACTTATGACAATAAGACAGGTTGTTTTTGATGAAATGTGATCTTTACTCTCTCTCTCTCTCTCTCTCAGCCGAAAGACGTCCACTGCTGGACAAAGGCCTCCCCCAAGGATTTCCATAACGACCGGTCCTGCGCTGCCCGCATCCATAAAAATATAATATAATTTAATGATCTTTTCTAATAGATCACAATTCATCAAAAGTAAGCTGTCTACTACAACAGGGTAATGAGTAATTCGGAGACAATTGTCTTTTCTTACGGTCAGGAGATTGTAAGAAATTTTCTTTGTCTTCACTTGGAGAAGATAATGATCGTCCATGAATTGATCTTCTTTTCAAACCCTTTTGTTCTTCAGCAGGCCTTCTAGATGATTCTGTTAGTGTGTCTCTTAGTGGCATGCCTCGGGCTTGGCGTGAATCTACAATTTCTGGCAATAGCCATTCCATATAAAATGTTTTTAGTTTTTCTTTCATTTTTGTTTCCCAAAAAGCATCATCTTTATGGATCATTAATGTTTTTAAGGGTGTCTTTTCTCCACTCCAGACTGCAAACAGACAATTGTTTTTGGGTGACGTGCAGTTGTCCTTGAATTTGGTAGTACCAATTACTCGTTTTATTTATTGTAATTATGTCACTTTTTTTGTTATACTTCCACATCTGTACCTTATTTTGTTTAATTGCATTTTCTGTTCCTATTTTAAATGCAACTAAAGGACATTTAATTTCGACAATAGTGTGTTCCCCTATTAAACCATCAGGTGTGGCTCCAATAAAAGGAAATTCCCGATCTATGAACAACCCGCAAGGCTCAATTTTGACATTTTCTTGGAGAGCCAGCTGCTGCAATGCAAGTTGTTCATTTTCTACCCCATGTGCTACTGCCGTAACATTACTAAGGTTCGACTTATATAGGATATTTTGTACTAACTTTGCTTTACTACTATTTTCTCGCCTTTTCACTACCATTCCAAAATTAGATGCAGTTATCATATTTTTTCTCAACTCTAACCATTCAATGCTATCTCTTTGATTCGAGGTACCCTTTTGTATTGCATCTTTATCCAAAGTCAATTGTTTAAGATTTTGTAGGAATGATTCTTTGGCTTTGATCAATTCCTCAGGTACCATATCCGGAGCAGTACTTTGAGCACCATAATCATGTTGAACCGTTTTGTGGTTATGTACTCTGTTTTTTTATGAGGGTTTGCCATATTTCTTTTGCGTTTTTTAGTCTTTGCTCTTCAAATTTCTTCAAATTTGATTTGGGACTACGGCCTAAAATTTTTTTTTGTGAAGAGTGTATCGTGGATGATGATTATTGAAAAAAAGGACTGCTGCGGAACACCGTGCACGATAACCACGACGAAGGGAAAAATTTATCCTTTTTCCCCCAACAATCTTTGCAACTACACTATTGAAGCGTTCCACTGCATTGGTATCTACGTCCTCAAGGAGACTTCTTGATTTTGATAATGTTGATTGAACAATCGTTTGTAATCTCATCCAGAATGAGGTATTCTCTATTTCAATATTACTCTGTATAGTTTTGTCTTTTGAACAGTAATAACTTTTGCAATTTTTGTGGTTACCAAACGCATGGTAAATTGAATTTTGTACCTCATTTCGGAATTTACTAATTGTATCTGGTTTTTCTTTCTCCGATTTATATTTGGATATTGAGGCAATCACAACTTTACGAATTGTCATAATCTTGACTTCTGATAACAATTTTCTGTATTCCAATGGATATTTTGTTTCTTTTGTTATAGCTCTTAGTCTATTGCATAGATTGCGTAATAAGTGGTTCCTGCATTCTATTTTTGAACAGTATGATTTGGGTAGGGATTACGGGCTAGAATTTTCGCGTAAGTAGCAGAGTCACCATCTGCAATCAGCCTACCATAGATCATATTATACATTGCTAAAGATGTATCAAAACCTTGGCAAATAATTTCAGACTCCATTCCACTGGAAGCTCCTGAATAATTTTTATAACATTCATGTTTTGGTGCCGTAATTTGTTTTTTATCTGCTCGTGCACATACTAAGCAATATTTATTTTTAATTCCTATGAACAAAACTTCCCCAAATTTACGACCTACAATTGCTGCGGCACCGGACAATGCTTTGTAGTTATTCCCATAGGATCTTGACGACCAAACGCCATCAGCATATACGTCTACCATAGGTATACCATCCTTGCTTAATTTTCCCTCGGATATAGCTGCATTACGTTCCCGCATAGCAGCCTTTTCCATACACTCAACGGCTGTGGCTTCCCATTTTCCGTAAACAACATCTTGAATTTTTAAATACGACCTAGATGTAAAAATGGGAATATCCACGCATGCTGTAAGTTCTTTAAACTGGGAATATCCAATACCGGCTGAAGTTACACCTGTAACTGCAGCCAAATTAACGTTAATATTCTCTTTGCTTGCTGTATCTTCGTTAGTTATAAAAAAATTGGTCTTACACATATTACATCTAAATTTATATTTGGAAATCAATCCATTTCGATTTTCTCCTATAAGGGACATATCTTTAAGGTTACAATTAAATAAAGAACTATGGCTAGATATATTTTGTAGTTCCTTCACGAAGTACATTATATCTACAACTCTTCGTCCTTCTATTGGGAGAAACGACTCTTTTTTCGACTGGTTTTCAATAATCAGCTCCATGTCGTTAGTTTCTCTGAAAATAATACGAGTATATGATAGAACCGATAAATATTATATGCTTGATTTTGTTTGAAACTTGTGAAATAAATATATACGGACTAATCACACAGATTGAGTTAGCCCCAAAGTAAGCTCGAGACTTGTGTTATGGGATACTAACTCAACGATACTATATATTTTATAACAAATACATAGGTATTTAGATAAACATCCAAGACCCAGGCCAATCTGAAAAAGATCATTTTCCATCTTGTCCCGACCGGGGATCGAACCCGAGACCTCCGGTGTGACAGTCCGGCGTGATGACCGTTGGGCCACGGAGATCGTCGTAGAAACTTCTTGTACCTATGTAGAGTAAGTTCAATATTTAACTACCAGCAAGCGCAGCGAAGGATATTTACTAGTACTATTAATTGGTCAAACGTCTTCATTATAGAGATCTAAATGAGGTTATCAAGTATCTGCTTTTTCTGTATCTAATAGTTTCTGACAAGTTTATTTTTAAAAAATTCGCGGCAAGTTTCACAGTCTTTAGGATTTGTTGCATATACTGATATATTAGTGCTCATTCTACTCTAATTTAGGAAAAAATCGAATAATTGAAAGAACGTACCTAGCTAGTATAATTATATGTATAAGTAAAACAATTCTATATTATCAAATTTTAACGACATACATTATACATACCTATTTTGTTCTTCAACAGTTCCTACATCAACAGTTGTCGGGAGTGCTATTGATGTTGAAGCATCGTTGATTGATGTTAATTGATCTGCACTTTGGGAATCCATGTGACTGAAATAATCATCAATACATCAATACATACAATAAAACTGTAACTGTTCTGTGAAGATACATAGAATATTTTTAAGAAAAAATCTATAAGGGGTCTTTATGGGGCCAATAGAAGCCTTAACCATTTTTTGTAGAATTTTTATCTGTCTGTCTTTCTGTCTGTATGTAATTTATGGTTTTCACTGTTGTATTATAGAAGGTCTGATTTAAAATCTGGTGTAAGTTTCATCTTGATATATGCCGCTTAGAACCTGAGGTATGCGCGGACGAAGTATTGCATATAGTCGCGGGCATTGGCTCAAGACATCAAAACATGACGAAATCACTGGCAGAAGCTAGTATATTATAATTATATGTAAAAGTAATTTTATTTTTTTTATAATTATAATCCTAATCCTAACATTATAAATACGAAAGTGAGTTTGTTTGTTTATTTATTTATTTGTTTGTTTGTTACCTCTTCACGCTCTAGCTACTGAACTACATCTACTGAACCAATCTTCCTGAAATTTCGCATACACATAGTTTGAAATACTGAGAAGGACTTAGGGTACTTTCATACCGGGAAAAAGCAATGTTCCCGTGGGAAGTTCACGCGGTCGAAACCGCGGGTAAAAGCTAGTATAATATAATTTTAACGACATACCTATTTTTATACATACCTATTTTGTTCTTCAACAGTTCCTTTATTATTTATTGCATTTGGATCAACTGTTGTCAGAAGAGCTAGTCGTGTTGAAAGATTCTTGGGTAGTCTGTAATGTAATTTAATTGATTAGAAAAATTAAAAGCCTATTACACTTTATAGGAAACTAGCTATTCCGCACAAATTCTTCTGCTTTATGAATGGAACCATAAATCAAATAAATTTCAAAATGTTTTATTGATTATTTTGAAGACCTATATAAGATACAAAATTTCACTATACATCATTTAGTTATAATATCAAAGTATTTAGCCAGCTCCCACACGCCTTATTTTTTTGCGACACATCTAACAAAATTGTTAATACATATATACAAAAATGTATTTAACAACTTATACTTATAATGATAACTTCGCAAATAGACAGACGCGGTGGAGGACTTTGTTTTATAAATGTAGTGAAGTATAGATAGATTATATACCTAGATATTTCTATTTTACGAATATTTATATTAGAACTAGGCTTTTGATATTTTACGTTTTTGTATTTATAGATTTCGTTTGCATAGTACAAACTATATATTACTTGTTATCATTTGAAACGCGGTGGCATGGCGGCGGCGGCGGCGCCATATAATAGTCCCAAGCCATTTATTGGATCGCGGCATCTTAGCGCTCACGGTCGGAGCAGTCGCGCCCGCGCCTACTACGCTAGAAGTGACGCTGCGTGGCAGAGGCAGGCGCGGGCCGGTACTAATACTATAAATGCGAAAGTCTGGATGTGAGTTTGTGAGTATGTTTGTTACTCAATCACGCAAAAGCAACTAGACGGATTTCGATGAAATTTGGCATACGGGCAGAAAAATACCGGGAATAGCATACTAATAGGGTATTTTTTATACCGAAATTCCCACGGTAGCGAAGCCCCGGGTAGCTATAAAAATGATAACCCATGCAATTGTATAGTTATGGCCGCTAGACATAACTATACAATTAGTATAAACTAGCCGTGCCCTGGGGATTTCATCGAAATCCGTCCAGTAGGTTTTGTGTTATTGCGTAACAAACATCCTCACAAAGTCACATCCAAACTTTCGCATTTACAATATTATGTATGGATTAGTAGGATAGGATAGTAGAATTACTTATAAATTTCTACTTACATATTTATAGGTAAGATTATAAAGTACTATTATTTTGTAACGAATAAACCCAAAAGCTAAGTATTGGATAAAAATTCCTTCACCATTATTATTTCTTTATTTATACCTACCTATCTATCAGTAGGATTACTATGCCTTATAAAAAATTGAATGTTATATTACTTATGTGTATGTTCGTGTGTAAAATAAACTAGGTATATAATGCTCATCCGTGTGAAACCGGGGCGGGTCGCTATCGCTAGTCACCTATCTATACATATAATTATGTAGTTATTTGTGAACTGAGCAACAAACAGAGTTCTTGGTATCTACCTAATACCACATGTATTTCGTAGGTACATAACATACCTACATAACATACTCACCTTGCAATTTGTACCGTAAACGTTGAAACCTAAATAATTGTAATTCTTATATATTCTATGATAAAAAAATGTTTACAGGTAGGTACTTACTGAGATACTATGTTCCTCTTATTCTTGTTGCGTCTTTTCCTTGTACAATATCGACGAATTGTTTTATTATTTTTATTACCCATTTTACACACAAAGTCACACAAACAATGTCACAAAAAAGTACGTAATTCAAATACACAGTGTCTAAATGTCACAAAAATAATAAACCTAAAAGGCTATCAATATACCTATCACCAAAACTAACCTAAAAAGTGTCCATTATCACAAAACTAAAACCTAATATTACCTATGTCCATTACAAAATAGAACGAGTGTCAATTCGCACAAACACTTTAGACAACAAAAATAACATCGATAGGTAATACACGTAAAGGAATCATACAAAAGTCGGCAAGCAGCGAGACGTGACCTACTCCACCAACAGATCAGCGCAGACTGGCTTTGTACCTGAGAATCGCGCGATACAGTACGTACTACTAATGAAATAAGGTTGAAAGTGGTGATACAGGTTGGCCCGTCACCAGTCTCAGTTCAAACCCGTGTCTGCCATTTCGGTTATTTTTCCGTTTTAATTTAATAATTCAATAATTAGAATCAAATATCGTAATTTTTTTTAGGTATCCATCTTGCTCATTTAGTTATACTTTGTATAGACTAAAAAAAGATGGTAGTTGTCACTGAAAATATCAAGTAATTCGCGACGAAACTTTTTCTGGATATACCTTTTTTGCTATTTTATTTTGCTAGGTTTTAAATATTTTTTGAAAATATTTTGATGTAATGATATATTTTGATCTTTGAACTTTACTTCATATTTTTTTCATGCTAGCATTCCATGAAAAATATGGCTTAACTGCGCGACGAAAAAATAGACGTTTTACGATTTTCCTCTGATGCAGCCCGCCTTAACTTAACAGAGCGGTCGTGATTATGGGCCGGTCTTCTCGGACTTGGCAGCTGCTCTTGCTATGGCTCTCCATTTATTTCTGTTGGTAGCTTTATTTGTTTGTTGATTATTCTAACATATTATAGAATAAAATCCCCCGCGCCGCGTCTGTGTGTCTTTCGGTCTGTATGTTCGCAATGAACTCAGAAACTACTGAACGGATTTAAATGTGCTTTTCACCAATGCACAAGAGTGGGTCATAAGGAAGGTTTTGGTTTCTATTTTTCGCGGGCAAAGCCGCGGGCAATAGCTTGCGGTTTGTAATTACTTATTCATTGATATACTTTCAGTTCGTCTTTGTTTATCGAGACAGAGCTAACGGATCCAATATTTTGGTTCTAAAGGGATACACGATGGAGCGGTGATGGTAGAAAGGTTAGGTTGTTTGTTTGAACGCACTAATCTCTGGAACTACGGGTCCAATTTTCTCACAAAACTGTGGAACCAACTTCCTGCGGCGGTGTTTTCGAACCGATACGACATTGGGACCTTCAAAAAACGAGTCTACATCTTCTTGAAAGGCCGGCAACACTCTTGTGATACCCCTGGTGTTGCAGTAGTCCATGGGCAGCGGTGATCGCTTACCATCAGGTGACTCGCTTGCTCGTTTGAGGTTTATAAAACAAAACAAAAGAAGGTCGAGCAAGTCATGTGTTATCATTATCATGTGTCCAGTAGTATCACTTCCTTCCGTGTCATAGCGTTAGTTCAATGTTACGTGCTATGTTTCTGCGTAGTAATAGAATTTACTTCTAAAAGGTCAGAACCTAGCTAATACTAAATTAACTAAATATATTAGTTAACTAGCTTTTACCTTCAGATTTGCACACGTGAATTCTGTTTTTCACCCCTGGTTTTGATGTTGGAATTTCCAAAATTCCATTCTTAGTGCGCATGTACGCAATAAAGAACCTCCCTGCAAGTGTCTACGTCACAGGGAGGGCGCTTCCTTCATAGAAACGGGGCGTCATATATACCTATTGCTACTACAAATGAAGCTGTACATTCGTTAACACGTCAGTAACACGTCAATGTCTGCGGTTTCATAGTCATAGCCTGGTGGTCATAGCGTCCCAATCCGCAAAAGAACGGGGGAGAAGTGCGGGGGGTGCCATATTGCGGGAGGGGCAGGGAGTTTCCTTTCTGATTTATTTAGTACTTATATTAATTCTGTGTTTACGTTGAGCAGTTTCGGTTCTCCGTTGATTAGTCAGTTAGTCAGTGACCGCTTTTATAACTATTATGGTGCAGCGACGCAAAATGAGTCTTGGCCTCCGATAATAAGATCTCCATTTGCGTACAGATTATATAATACAATAGTAATTTGGGTCTGTCCGCTTTTAGTACTTATCTAAAGTATAATTACTTCACGCACCTGGAACCGTTGGGACCATGTATTAGTAGGTAAATCGTTTCTCAAAATTAAGTGTATTACTCGTATGTGTGTTTTTCATATTATCGGAACATAATGTTTCAGATTGCTTTCTTACAAGATAATGAAAATCAGGGAGTTCAGAACTAAATGGAACTCGCGCAATTAAAAATTCTCTGTCTGTGTCTGTGTGTATAGTACTTGTATGCGTTCTCGATTCTACCAGTTGGGTCTGGAATACATATATGATATTACCTTTGAGCAACAAGGACTTCCGCTCCGTGTTGCTCTATGGATATATCCCTTGTACTTAAATCTGAAAAAAAAGATGACGTGTTTTTCCTCCGTTTAACTTCGTATTTGTGTTGTTCACAAAGCAACATGCAACTATAACATGTTTTACTATGTTGTAATTTTTTCTTATTTTTTATTTTTAACTGTACATTAATGTATTTATGTATCTATGTATTTATAAATATAAAAAATGTAAGGCGACCAAGACTGTTTCATGATTTTCTTTCAGCATTTCTTCTCCGCAGTTGTCATTTCGAAATGCTAGTAGTTTGTAGCTTTGAGACATATAATACTGTATGATTATATAATTAGTTTTCGACTTGAAAAAGTGATCTCTTTGAAGACCAAGTTTCAATATAGAATTTTTGATTTTGATTTTGAAACTTTGAAGACCAAGTTTCAATATAGAATTTTTGATTTTGATTTTGAAACGTCCATAATGTTCTAAGCTCACGTTCATTAGCTATATCTGAGGCAGCAGCATAATAGCGCAGTAAATAGACGAGAATCAAATTACAAACGGTCCAGCAATTGTGAATTTTTTGAAATGTTGTATAGGATTATTGTGAGTATTCAAAATAAAAAGGGCACAATTGCCAAGTTTCCGCGTCCGTAGTAATCTTAAAAAAACTAAAAAAAAAAAAAAACTTTCTTCAGATTTAGGCTCATATTTTCGTTTAGATGCATTTTTGCTAGGAAAGTGTTCTACAAAATCTTGTAGATAATTAAATATCCTATTATTTACATTTTACATTTTGTATCTAGGACTGATAGTTACCGAGATGTGTGCTCATAAAAAAAATTAAAAAAAATCTTCTTTTTCTGAAATTTGTCAAACTTTTCACTTCAGAACGCTGTAATCTAGTTATGGCATATTTTAGGAGAATAAGTATTGGAACAAAATTTGTAGGGAATTTAATTACCTACAAAACGCCATTGTATTTTTCTTAACCAACCCTGCAGAATGGGGAGTAAAACTCAATATTAAAACTACGGAATATTGCTTTTTTTGTTATAATATTTTATTTTCTGCTAACTGCGCCTCGGGTCTTCGCTCCCGTGGGAATTTCAGGATATAAAGTAACCTATGTATTATTTCTGGTATTTTTCTACTAGTATACCAAAGGACTTTGTTCAAAGTGTATGGGGGCTTGGCTTACTGTGGACAGTTCGTTCAATAAATAATAGTATTATCATTCATCATAATTAATGTCAAATATATTTTCTGAATATATTTTGGAGTATGAATATCTATAATTAAAATATACCATTTAGTAAGTATTTTTTTGCGTTTCCGATACTCAAATCAAAGATGTCGGCTTTTACGTGTGTTCTGGGATGCCATTATCTAAAATAATATTACATTTAAGTAGTATATTATTATTGTAGTATAGTATTCTTTGATGAAAGATTGGATTAATTAGGTATTTTTTACCAAAATACATTAGTTTTATTTATTAAGTACACTCTTAACACTTCATATTTATATTTTAGAATGAAGAATTATGTATTATTTTAATTTTTACTCAAATAATTCAATATTGGTAACACTCGATTCTTGGGCGCGGCTTGATTTTGACGTTGACAGTTGTTGACAAGTATCCAAGTGTCAATGTCGACCGACGACAACCGGTCAACGTCAAAATCAAGCTACGCTGAAGAATCGAGTGTTACCAGGTAAAGAAAACGCAATATTGAATTATTTAAGTAAAAAATAAAATACATACAAAATTCTCCATTAAAAAATATAAATATGAAATGATATGAGTGTACTTAATACATAAAACTAATATATTATGCTAAAAAAATACCTAATTAATCCAATCTTTCATCTAAGAATAAAAATATACTACTTAAATGTAATATTATTTTAGATAATGGCATCCCAGAACACACGTGAAGGCCGACATCTTTGATTTGAGTATCGGAAACGCAAAAATACTTACTAAATGGTATATTTTAATTATAGATATTCATACTCCAATATATATTCAGAAAATCTATTTGACATTAATTATGATGAATGATAATACTATGATTTATTGAACGAACTGTCCGCAGTAAGCCGGCGATGAACAATGTCTTTTAATACAAATCCGTCCATAGTTGATTGAATAAAGACCAAAATAGAGCTAAGGGTAGGGTTTACTTACAAATGGGTCAATAGTTCTGAATTTTTGATATGTTATTTAGGATAGTTAGTAAGTGTTTAAAATGCAAGAGGCACAATTTCTCCCCCCTTCCACGCCCGCCATATATTGGAAAAACAAAAAAAAATTGCCACTTTATTCAGATTTGCGCTCTCACCTTCGTTTAGATGCATTTTAGCTACATTAGAGTTCTACACAATGTTATAAAAATAAATTTCCTATAATGTACATTTTATATTTTGTTTCTAGGACTAATAGTTATGGAGATGTGCACTTTAAAAAAAATCGCATTTTTGATCGCATTTGGAAATTTGACAAACTTTTTACTTCAGAGCGCTGTAATTCATTTATAGCCTACTCTAGGAAAATATATATGGGAATACAATTTGAAGAAAATTTAATTACCTACAAAACACATGTAATTTTTTTTAACCAACCCTACGGAGGAGGGAGTAAAAGTAAAAGTTAAAATATTACGTTTTTGCTATCATATTTTATTGTCTACTAGCTGCTCCCGGGGGCTTTACTCCCATAGGAATATTGGGATAAAAAGTACCTTATGTGCTAGCCCTGATATTTTTCTACTAGCATACCAAATTTTATCGAAATCCGTCCAGTAGATTTTTTAAGATTGAGCAAGAAATATCACATCCAAACTTTTTCATTTTAAAATCGGGTTTCTGTCCCAATCTTTATTGCTGATGAAGCAAATATTATCTAATATCTGTACTTGATAGTGTCCACAGACACTTTTACAGTGTCCCAATCAGGTACCGGTTACTCACCTGCAATGAATCACACTATAAATGGGAAAGTTTGGGTGTGATGTTTGTTGCTTAATCACACAAAATCTACTAGACGGATTTCGATTAAATTTGGTATACTAGTAGAAAAATATCAGGACTAGCACATAAGGTACTTTATATCCCGAAATTTCCATGGGAGCGAGGTTCAGTTAGTAAAAAGTAAAATATTATAGCAAAAAACAATTTCCGTTGTTTTATCATTTAGTTTTACTCTCCACCTTGCAGGGTTGGTTAAGAAATATGCAATTGCGTTTTGCAGGTAATTAAATTCCCTATGATGTCTGTTCTGCTACTTTTTCTCCTAGAATAGGTCATGACTGGATTACATCGTTCTAAATTAAAAAAAATTGACGAATGTTTGAAAAATGAGATTTTTTTAAGGCAAAGGATTTTTTTTTCTCGGAATCTGTCAATCCTAGAAACAAAATATAAAATGTAAATAACGGCAAATTTAATTTTCTACAACATTGTGTAGAACACTTTTCTAGCGAAAATGCACTTAAAAGAAAATATAAGCGAAAAACCGAACAAAGTGGTGATTTTTTTTTATTTTTCCAATTTGGCGGCGAGTGCAAAAGCTATTCAATTGTGCCATATTTATTTTAAATACTTACAACCATCCTAAACAATAATATAAAAAAAATTGAGTTACTGGACCGCACGTAATTAACCCCTAGGGAAGGTTCGCTCTATTTACTGCGCTATAAGTAAAAGTAATCAAATCATGTGTTCCATTGTTCTTGATCTTTGCTATTATCTCGGGTGTTGATCGTGCGATGAAATCGAAAGACGAACGTTACAATAGATTAGTCGTAGTCTGGGGTTTCAGAGCGGATATTCAATTTACACCTTTCTCTAGATCTGAGTTACGATTTTTTTACGAGAAACGTAGAATCACGTCTTTATCCCTTACGGGCTCGAAAGAGTCATGAGACTAGAGGGCAACGCTTAGCTGAACAGTGGGCCTTCTAATGGAATGGAGACTCAGATACAGTGACAGGTTGCTAGCCCATCGCCTATGAGTGGAGGAATCCCCAGTTTAAAGCCCTTCCCTCGATTGACTTTTACAATCTGCGCGGGAAGAGAAGCAGCTGGCACATTCTACGTTTTTTCTTCGCTCCCAGATCAGCATGGAAGCAAAAGAAATATACCTATACCTTATATAGATATTAGCCGTTATCATCATAGATCGTCACTTTTCTCTTAGATCTTCTAAATATATGACCTCCAACCAACCTCAATTTACTCGAACGAAATTTCTAACCTAGAAGTCGTAAACTCTATGGCTTCTTATAAAATGTAATTTCCATGAATGTAATGTTCTATTTGTATCGCAGGTACATTAAAAAACATTTGTGACCATCAGAATGTAAACAGTCGTATTTATATTCAAGATAGTGTTATCAATAAAATAATATTTCATTGAAAATATTTAATTAATAATACAAGCACACGTCCGGCAGTAAAAGAGTGGGGAGCCAACTGTCCTGAAAGCGCGGGAGCGCCCCGCACCCTTGTCCCTTGTATGACGTCACGAAGGTGCCCACGCGGCTCATGTCATGTCGCTAACACGGCCATACTGACGACTGCTTCGCCCTCGAAGCTCTTACTGAAATAAAATACAGGAGAAGGGATTACAGTCCTCTCGCCGTCTGCCTTCTGCCTGACTCTAGTCAGAGATCTGTTCCGCCGGCCAACTTCTCATATTTACAAAAGTGACCGTCGTCACTCTGTGAATGCTGCCATTGGGTGTTGTACCCAACACTCTAAACCGATCGTTCTTTAGAACTTTCAACACTTCGTACGTTTGGCATTAAATCGCCGCATCTGCCGCTTTTGGTCTTCGTCCAAAAGCTCACGGGCTTTTGCTCTTGTGACTCTCAGGTCCAGCCTCTCACCTGCCTGCGTGAGGTTATTTACCAAAAGCGCCTGCCTCTCACCTGCCTGCGTGAGATTATTTACCAAAAGCGCCTGCCTCTCACCTGCCTGCGTGAGATTATTAACCAAAAGCGCCTGCCTCTCACCTGCCTGCGTGAGATTATATACCAAAAGCGCCTACCTCTCACCAGCCTGCGTGAGATTATTTATCAAAAGCGCCTCACACAGCGCTGTCTGCTTATAACCGAACAGCAACCCATTCGGAGTTCTGCCAGTGACCTCGTTCACTGAATTGTTCAACGCCTGCTGTGTGGCAGCCAGGGCTTCACACGCTTCACACCAGTTTTGTTCTGGTCCATCCCTGATTATAGCGTTTAACGTATTTAATATTGATCTGTTTAGACGCTCTACCTGTCCATTAGCTCTGGGTAGATTTAGTTAATTAACTGAATTCCATTTTCATTGCAGAAGGCTTTCATAGCCCTAAACGTAAACGCTGTTCCTTGGTCGCAAATCAACCTTCGAGGCAATCCGTACGCTCTCCGTACACTACGTACGCCATACACTCCGTACGTCACTCCGTACGCCATAGCCTTCAAAGCTTTTCTCACCCCTTTGATTCTCATTTCAACCATCGCTTTCATAAAGCAATATTTAGTAAATTCATCACGTCCAATGTTGTCCAATTGTCAAATTTCTCCGTTTGATATCAGATGAAGGAGCCCTGGTTTCCTACCAGTATCACTCTTGCCAATTAGGCATTTAAAACAATTTAAGACGTACTTCGTCACAACCTTCCTTATCCGGGGAACCTATATCCCGAATGTCAGCCAGTGTTCTGTCAACCTTGATGTCCACTCTCATCATGCATAATTTTTAACTAACATAAGATTACGATCTCCTTTATCGCTTCCATATTTTAAAATACCGACAATTCTTAACAATTCTTCATCAGCCACTTGACATTCAAGTAAATTTTCTGCCATTGTAAATTCATAAATTAGACAAACTGGGTTACAGCTTTAATAATAAACATGGGCAACTTGTTTACCCAGACGATACTCAATATCAAAATTATAGAAATAAAATCCACCATCAAGCCACTCGTTCTTTGTCATAGTAGCCCTAACGGTACTACAGTCGGTTATCAAAGTAAATTGAATTCCAATCAAGTAAACTCGTAAATGCTTGAGTGCTTGCACGATTGCCAAAGTTATGAATGATCTGGTGACGTCCGCCGACTGTAGTAAACGACCGGATGTAGTTTCCCATCCTCATCTTTTGCAGCAGTATTGCCCCCAGTCCAACACTCGAAGCATAAGTGTGTACTTCAGTATGCGCCACTGCATCATAAATCTTTAGAATTGGCCTTTACGTAAGGATATCTTTGATTGTCTTAAATGCTTACTGGCCGTCTTTCTCCAATTCTTGATAAAGGAACCGATATCTTTCAATGATGTAGATACACGGTCCTAATAATGAGTCATCAGTTTTCTAAAATTTATTTATCCATCCTGTTTCTAAACTGCATTGCAAAGGTGTAATCAAACTGAACTTCCAGTATCAAAAATGCTTTAATAGGATTATAATCTTTAGATAACACGTAGTGGACATTCGATCAATTATTCGGAGCATAAGTTGACGGGTTTTAGTTTCTTGAAACACTTATCAACTGTGTGCCCATAGCGGTGACAATGTTTACATTGAACCGAACCTTTGTTTATGCTATTAGAATTAGAAGTCCCACCGCTATCGGTCCCGCTGCCTCTAGCTGTAATGATTTCGCCCGTGACGCTAAGTTTCGACTTACATTCAAATCGTCGATGACCTGGCTTTCCGCACTTGAAACAAGTGTCCTTTGTTTCATCGAAGCGACGCGAAGTACGACATTTGTTTTTATTATGCCCACTTTTGTTTCGTGGTAAAGCGTTATCAAACTGAGTACTCTTACGCGTTTCACTCATCGACCTTCGCGACATTTGTGTTACCATGTCTTGCATTGTCTCGCATCCTTCCAAAACGATACTGATATTTTTGTCTTCTATACCACCTAGCATTATATCCATTTGCTGACGTTCAGTTAATTTGACACCAAGACGTTTGATCTTAGCAGACATTCGTCCTGCATAGAGTACCAATGATTTTGCCTGACTGCTCTTAAAATTTACTATATCCTCCATAGTACTGAAGAGATTCGCTTCCCTGGGATAAGAAATAAGTAAATCTTTTTGGAATCGTTTCCAAGATCGCTTTTTGGGTAACCAAAGATTGTACCATGCCCTACCTTCGCCTTCTAGAGCCCGGGTCGCGCGATATAACTTTCTTCGCTCGCTCCAGTCACACGCAGTCGCAATATCCTCGACCTGTTGGATCCACTCTTTCACATAGCTTCCCTCCTTGCTAGGATCGAAACCCGGAACAGAGCCAAGGTCTGGTGTTCTGGATCTTCTTCGCCGCACTTTTCGTGGAGGAGTATATCCCGAAGACTCTGACACCGATCTTTCACGGGACACCGAACTTTCACGGCTTCGGGATTGCCGCGACATTGTCAATCACTATGTGTCTATTATCACTATCACTTTCACTTCGGAAACAGTTTTTTGGATATTATCCCACCGCTGTGTTATCAATAAAATAATATTTCATTGAAAATATTTAATTAATAATACAAGCACACGTCCGGCAGTAAAAGAGTGGGGAGCCAACTGTCCTGAAAGCGCGGGAGCGCCCCGCACCCTTGTCCCTTGTATGACGTCACGAAGGTGCCCACGCGGCTCATGTCATGTCGCTAACAATAGAGTCCAAAAATGTAGTTTAATAAAAAACTAGATTCGAAATGGTGTACTTATTTAGAAAACTAGGGTTTCTTGTCGCATATTCTCTCATTAAGTATGAAAAAAAAATCTTCACAGCAAATTTCTAAATCGGGAAAGTAGTCCACAGTTCTCACTATATCAACAGTCCAGTATAGACACTAATGGTTTAGAAACTATCCTAAAGAGGACTAGAGAAGATTTCCCTCGTTGCCCCATATTCTAGATTCTAGACGACGACGTTTCTTTTTTTTCTAAGAAAGCGTGATTGCCGGAGACGCGGTAATGCTGTCCAATTTAAGTTCCATTGAGTCACTTGGATTTTTAAGTGTAATGACGATACAAGAATCTGTCGGTCCTTAGGCGATTTTCGCTGAAAATATGTACATATTATGTGCATTATTTTACTAATATTTGAAGAAAAAAATGATGATGACTCTAAGATTACTAAAATTTAATTGAATATACAAACTATAGTGCAGTCGTGTTCTTGATTTATTTTTTAACTAGCCGCGCCCCGGGGCTTCGTTCCCGTGGGAATTTCAGAATAAAAAGTACCCTATGTGCTATTTCCAGTGTTTTTCTACCCGTATACCAAATTTCATCGATATCTGTCCAATAGATTTTGCGTGATTGAGTAACAAACATCTTCACAAACTCACAGACTCACATCCAAACTTTCGCATTTATAATAACAGTAGGATAATAGGATAGTAGGCTAGTAGGATGTGTAATATAATAAGTTATGTGTAATAAGTTATACAGTTCTTACGTATAAATTGATTAGTTGCGCCCCCTGGCTCGGCTTCCGTGGGAAATTCGGGAATAAAAGGCAGAATAAAAGATATGCTATTTCATCAAATTGATAACAAAAATCACATTACTTTTATATTAATAAATTTAGTAGAAAGAAAGTAGAATAAGTACTTTGACAATAATGTTTTACATTTTTGGCATCCTTATTTGTAATTACTATTGATTTTTGTATATTCTGGGCAATCACATGACGTCAAAAATTCCTCCAAGTTAATTAACATTACACAAAATACCTATGATAACAAAGTTGCTACGAATTGACCAACGAGTGGGGTAAGCATGTGTAACTAAAGCATTTACTGGACAGTGGTGCTAAACGTTATAACTGGTGATTATTTGCATTTCATGACATTAATGAGATTAATAATCTGTGTTAATGGCGATGGAAATAAAACAGTTGAAAATCAGTGGTTCCTATTTCGACAATTTTAGTTAGTAGAGTTATAATTGTAATAATAAATGAGTTTGTTACTAGCTGCGCTCTGGGACTCGGTGGAAATTTCGGGAAAAGTATCACCTATAGCTTAGAATAAAGTACCTTTTAGGCATTAAGGCCATGTCATAGCACACATTCGAAAAAATTGTAATTTTTCATGAAGAAATTTTCCTAATTAGAGTTTAATTACGAAGTGGAAAAATGATACAGGATATAGATTATGATGTTTATTAAGGTTTCAATCGTGTACTTATTAATAAAAATACATATTTTTGGCTTAATTAATTCATAAAGGCACCGAAAATTTAGAAAAAAATTCAGATTTCAAGTCATGGAACTTACAATTTTCAGCGATAACATATATATATTTTTATATAATTAGTTAATATATATACTATATTAAAGTTTTAAACGAGCACTTTTGTTTTTAGACTAATATTTTTAAAGATATTTGAGAAATAGTTGCTAAATCGGTACAAAATCTGTTCGATCCTACCAACGAAAGTAGAACATTGTGTTGTGCAAAAAACTATCTTATTGCAACGCGCACACGGCGCAGTTAAGCGCATATGAATTTTGTTTTTTGCAGCTCAGGTTGGACCTCGTCTTAAGTAATTTGTTACTAAATGACGGCAAAACGGCTAAAATGAAATTCGAATTTACATCATACTAATATTTCATATTTATAATTAGTATAACTCCAAACAAAAGCAATGATACTCTGTAATCTTTATGGGGAAATGGACCTTAAAATTTTTGACAAAATATGATCGGAACATTTTTCTAAATATATTTAGCAAAAGAGTAGTTTTGTTGAACTATTTTCCTAAATAAATTAAAGTAAATACCTTTTTAGTAATTTTAAACCAATTTTAACCCTAAAAAAGCAGTCCTTTTAATGGCAATTTGTAATTAAATATTACAGTTAAAGTAAATAAACGTTGCATTAGTACCTACATTTTAACCGAGCGATTACAGCTATAATTACGAAACTTAATGACTTTGGCTGCTATTTTCGTGCACTGAAACCGCGGGGGAGCAAACTGACTTTGGAACAAAAAGTAATTTAATTCCATTAATTTCAGCCAGATTTTTAAATTACTTTATAACGAGAAGAAACCTTCTATTCTATAACTTAGATTCACGTACTTACTTATTTCTAAAGCTTTTTAAATAGTTGTGCAAATATGTATTTATAAGTCTATCAATTAAGGGTTTTTCTTTCTTTCGGGTTCTTCTTTCCGGTATCCTATTATTTTTTTATTTAACGAGTAACTTAACAATTTTTTTAATAATCCAATCCAAGAGAGTGATGAGTGTAGAGGAAGCAAGAGAGATCTGAAGGATCGTAGCGTAGTCGTAGATCATAGGAAATCGCTAGTCTCTGCCTATAACCCCCCGAGAAAAAGGCGTGATAATATGTATGTATGCAATCTTATCCAAAGATTTTTGTATAGTATACCTGTCAAGCTTAGTCTTCGTTGTTTCTACTCCGTGATTTAAAAATCAACGTTAATTGGGATTTGCGTAATAACTGCGTAAGTGTTATAAAGTAATTCGCATTTTTATACTTTTCCAGTGCATCCGTGAAGTAAGTATGCAATAAGGAAAAGCACGAATTTACGAAATCAACGTAATCTCGTATACATCATATTAGAACTATATTTTTTTATTCTTGTCCAAAAGTCTTTTATGATATATAATCTTTGTTTTATTTAAACATCATCAAAAAGAAAGTTTCAAAAATAATTTTATTATTAAACGTTATGGTTGAGGCTTATATAAGTTTCATAACAAATTACTGTTACACACTCGCTCCTGTTTCCAATAACACATGGGTGGTATGGAACGTGATACGTTTAGTAATAATAATGTTGTCTGTCTGTCTGTAATAACATACACGTTTACTGCATCAGTTGGCAAGGGATATACCAAAGGTCAATGACATGCAATAAGCGGTCTTTGAACAAAAAACCTGCATGGCAAGCCTACTGTCGGAATTCAAGCAATATTTATTGGAGAGCAAGTTTTTAACACGTGTCTCAAATATTTTTTGTGCGTGGTTGTGCTAAACCAAGCACAGGCCATAAGTTAAATGATAACACAGAGAGCTAAACGTAACTTTTTCAAAGCTACATAATATTTTATAACCTGCTAGCTTTTGCCCGCGGCTCAGCTCGCGTGAATTTCCCGGGATGGAAGGTACCTTATGTCCTTCTCAGTACTTCTATCTATGTGTAGTGTATGCGAAATTTCAGGAAGTTTGGTTCAGAACTTTCGATGTCATCTCGTCATTTCATTCGCGGTCTACCCCTACGCCTACGCCCCTCTGGTACACATAGGGAAGCTAGTCAGATAAGTTTTGAAGTAAAAAAAAATTCTAAAGTATGCGAACTTATGGCACTGACAATGAGCAAAACAAAACTGGCATTTTGTTTCGTCTTTTGTCTATGACCCACTTTCAGTTTCCGAACGTTTAGTGGAGGTGACATCCCGCTACTGTCATGATGACAGTCTTTTGTTTAAAATAAGAATAGATTTGCAACCAACCAGTAGTAAGGTTTTTTTTTTTTTTAATTTCCAGTTTAACCTTGTTCTATTTTGTTATATTATGGTGACAAAGGGTTAAGAAGGCTCTTAATTTTATAATTGGCACACAAAATGTGTAGATTCTTTAAAATTCTAGGAAATAGGTATGTAGGTGTACATGGAATGAATAAAACAATATACTTGCGAAATCGCGGATATCGACTGTTCTATGGAAATACATAAGTATAACATTCTAGCCACGTTTAATTTAAATGTAACCGACTTAACGAATTAACGATCCAATTTACATAAGTATTTATGTAATAGATGTTTTATCTTTTAATGGTACCAGGACAATACGTGATATAAATATTTTATTAGTAGGTACAGACAGCTGTAGAGAAAGTAACTTAGATAGGATTCGGTCAGCTATAATAATGTCATTTGAATGGAGGATTTTGGAATGAGCCTACTAGCCCAATTTGAGTAAAAAATATAGATAGATAGATAGATCAATACTTTATTGCACCATTTACAGAAAGAACATAAAAAGTAGAGACAAAAGTAAATCCAAAAATGAGCGCAAATTATTGTTTTCGATGTGTGACATTCTGTTTTTTTTTACTTTATGTGCTGCACACATAACACACTTAACACAGATAATAAATGTAACGAGCACACTGGCATCACCCATCAGTCAGCCAACTAGCGGATTCAGCACGCGTAATGTATTTACACAAAACAACACTACTGGCCAAACGGTATCCGCGTGATAAACACTATACTGCGATTCTGGGTTATTCTTAAAGCGTGAAATTAGCTTAGTATTTTTATTTTGTTATTACATTAAATAATCTTCTTCTTCAGCTCTGTATCACTCATTGTTGGGTATAGACCTCCTCATGGCCCTCCATTTTGCCCGGTCTCTTGCGGATCGCATCCAGGCTTTGCCCAAAATTTTGTAGATGTCATCGGCCCAGCGCATTAGTGGTTTCCCTACTTTTCTTCGGCCTGTTCTGGGTCTCCACTTCGCAATCCTGCACGCCCAACGGCCGTCCTCTCTCCTGCTCATGTGGCCTGCCCATCTCCACTTCAACCTCGTCACCACCAGCGCAATATCGGTCACTCCAGTGCGCTTTCTTATCTCAGTATTACGGACACGGTCTATGAGTGATAAGCCAAGCATTGCCCGTTCTATGGCTCTCTGTGCCACCTGGAGTTTAGACACGTGCTTCCTAGTGAGTGTCCAGGTCTCCGACATTAAATAATAGTTATTTAAAATTATGTGGGCTATTCTATAATAACGCATCAAAATTATGAAATATTTTTTATTCCATACTAGCTGTCGCCCGCGGCTTCGCCCGCGTGAGTTTCGCTTAGATAAAAATCTCTCTTGGAGCTTTTCATCAGATGTTCCAGATCTTCAATTTTTATACGTCAGCAGAAAATGCTCATCAGGTTGAACGATTTTTGCTAATGCGCCATTTCCATATATGTTATAGTGTAGCTGGTCTCTTGGAGCTTTTCATCAGATGTTCCAGATCTTCAATTTTTATACGTCGGCAGAAAATGCTCATCAGGTTGAACGATTTTTGTTAAGGCACCATTTCCATATTACTTATAGTTTAGCTGTTCCGTTATGGTTCTTCATCAGGTGTTCCAGTTTTCAAAATGAATTATAGCCTATATGTTGCCCAGGTTTAATAGCTATACAACAAAAAAAGTTTCATTCAAATCCGTCCAGTAGTTTTTGCGTGAAACGCGTACATACATACAGACAGACAGACAGACAGACAGACAGACAGACAGACAGACAGACAGACAGACAGACAGACAAGAAATTCCAAAAAATTTTTTTTGCTTTCTATTGTTCTTTTTAGGTCTCCCTCTATCCATTTCAGTCAAAAATATTAAATGTACAGACAAAATATTTTTACTGTTTTATTATATGTATAGACTAGCTGTCGCCCACGGCTTCGCCCGCGTAAGTTTCACTTAGATGAAAAATCTCTCTTGGAGCTTTTCATCAGATGTTCCAGATCTTCAATTTTTATACGTCAGCAGAAAATGCTCATCAGGTTGAACGATTTTTGCTAAGGCGCCATTTCCATATATGTTATAGTGTAGTTGGTCTCTTGGAGCTTTTCATCAGATGTTCCAGATCTTCAATTTTTATACGTGGGCAGAAAATGCTCATCAGGTTGAACGATTTTTGTTAAGGCACCATTTCCATATTACTTATAGTTTAGCTGTTCCGTTATGGTTCTTCATCAGGTGTTCCAGTTTTCAAAATGAATTATAGCCTATATGTTGCCCAGGCTTAATAGCTATACAACAAAAAAAGTTTCATTCAAATCCGTCCAGTAGTTTTTGCGTGAAACGCGTACATACATACAGACAGACAGACAGACAGACAGACAGACAGACAGACAGACAGACAGACAGACAAGAAATTCCAAAAAATTTTTTTTGCTTTCTATTGTTCTTTTTAGGTCTCCCTCTATCCATTTCAGTCAAAAATATTAAATGTACAGACAAAATATTTTTACTGTTTTATTATATGTATAGATAAACAAGTAAATTGGACTAAGTATCATAAAAAGAAAAAAAAAATAGCTTTTGAATCGTATGAAAGATTTTTAATGATTGAAATTAAATGCAATTTTTAATGCTTTTTTTTAATTAACACTATTGTTAGTAACTAACGATATACATATGTTAGAGTTTAAACTTAACGTGTTCTTTTGATATTTCCTTCTGATTGCTTCATTTACATACAAACATTCACGCCTTTTTCCCGTGCTTCATTTCATTGTCAAAATACTTCAGCCACGCTTTTTACCTACTTACTGACCTACTAATACTTGCTAATTGACTTTGATTCTCTGGTTGTATCCGTCTGGGCAGTCTTAACATGATGTGTTAAGTCCATTATAGCTGTTGTGTTAATCAATGGTAATTATTCTGCGGAATATTTCGTTTTTAGAGGTCAACAGACCAAAATACTCAATACTTTTCCCTAAAACCGGGAAAATACATTAACAGTAGTGAAGTGGTGGTGGCCGAGTGGTAGGGCGCCCGCCTGTGGATGCTAAAGTCCCAGGTTCGAATCCTGCCCGGGCCACATGTGTTTGTATGCCAATCTGACCCATGTAGTTTTCATCGACCACCACTTGCTTCCGGTGAAGGAAAACATTTTGAGGAAACATGCACTTTGGTTGATGATTATCAGCTAGTGTGTGAAATGGAAAAGACAATGGCAAACCACTCCATTAAAATTGCCAAGAAAGTCGTTGTGTTTGTGTTTTTTTTTTTTTATAACATAGGGCGGCAAACGAGCAAGCGGGTCACCTGATGGTAAGTAATCACCGCTGCCCATGGACAACCACAACACCAGGGGTATCGCAGGAGTGTTGCCGGCCTTTTAAAAAGACGTAGGCTCGTTTTTTGAAGGTTCCAATGTCGTATCGGTTCGGGAACACCGCCGCAGGAAGCTGATTCCACAGTTTGGTCGTACGTGGCAAGAAGTGTCTTTTAAAACGCACGGTGGTTGACAGCCAATCATCCAGGTGGTTTGGATGAAATTTCAGTTTATGGCGGGTGGTATGGTGGTGAAATTTTGCGGCGGGTATTAGGTCAAACAATTCCTCAGAGCACTCCCCGTGAAAAATGCGGTAGAGAATGCACAAGGATCCAGTAAGTAGTAAGTGTTTCATTCCATATAATGACCACGACCCTCAGTCATAAGGAAATACGACTAAAAGAGAGAGAGTGAAACTTAAACAAATTCCTAACATAAATAATGATTTGTAATCCAGAATAGTAATGTTATAAAATTTCGAATACTATACTCTGGATCGTGTAAGAAAAAATAAAAGGTCATTGCCCTGGCACCTACAACAAGACATTTTTTTTTTGCGATAATTATCGCTTACCATAGATTGGTATCGCAAACTATCGTCCCTCGTGAAATCTTAGTACCGGCACGTAAAGGTAGTTGAGCTACACTGACGTAACTCCAAATAAAATAAAATCGAGTTATACTTCACATATTATAACGGCGAAATCTATAGGCAATATTAATTATTATTATGTTTTCGAAGTTTATTATGATATAAAATGCCTTCTTTTACTCAATTCCATCTGTAACAGTAGGACATAATATTTTTAATAAAGCAAATAAAATAAATGGCCCTAGAAATCGTAAAAAAATAAGTTATATCGGTTTGTCGCAAGTCGCAGTTTCATGTGATGCCAGACTCGCTCCGCCTGGTCAGAAGTGCGCCACCTTTGGCTTTTCGCAGGTTATTTTTAGTTGTGTGAATAATTTTTAAAGGTGTTGTTAATTGTTTTGTTTCTTTATTTGTTTTTTTTAATGTTAATAGTTTATTAGTTGTTTTGTTTGATTGAGCAAAAATTGTTCTGGCTTCTATTGGCATAAAGACCCCCATATTTTTTTTCTTAGGTAACTAAATATCTCATAAGTACAAACACAGACCAGTTACAGTTTTAATATATTATTATACATTATGTAGATATGATCATGGTTTTTGATATGTTTAAATATGTTGTTATTGTAACAATAAAAGTTATTCTCCAAAATACTGAATATTTTTTTAGTCACGTATCTGCGCCTTAGGCTTACATAGGTACTTTTGTTCCTTTTGCACAACCAGCACAACCTGTCAAACGTTATATTCAACCCCACATACACAAATACCAATTGGTTTTTTTTTTAAATTTAATGTCTTTAAAAAAATGTTTGTGACGTCTGACAAGGTCATTATGCTCACCCCGCCTTCTACTGCGATTCGCAAGGAGACGTATTTGCGATAATTTTCAAAGACATTGTATAGTATCGTTTCCAAAAATGTGTACATTGGTAGAGAGACGTCAATGAACTTTTGTCCAGATTTATTTCGCTTATACGCTATAATTTTCGTGATCAACGGGATGGATTGAATAATTAAAAATACTATCTAAGATGTCAACTGATCCCGACTAATGAGCTACTCTTTGGAGCTACTTTACTAATAGGTATCTTTACTTTCCTATCTTAATTATTTCCATCCGAGGATAAAAAAAATAGTAAATTGCAAAAGAACAGTTAAAAAAAGAATTTTTCAGTAGAATACATAAACTATGCAAATCGCAACTAAATAGTAAAAATCTGTTTAAATCCATAAACACATACGCAATACCTGTCCTTACGTATTCGTTTGGTATCATTAAATGGTCCAAATCGGATTTAAAAGGTATAGAAATTAAAGTTAGGACGATATTAACATTTTATCGATACCACCACCCCAAATCTGCGTTAGAGCGCATTACTATACCTAGAAAAGATGGAGGCAGGGGTATGATAGATATAAGTTTGTTGCATGCTAAACAGATTCAACGCCTATACAGATTTTTTAGCAATAAAAAATCATCCAGTAGCCTTCATAATGCCATCTGTACAATAGATACTAACTACACCCCCCTCAATCTAGCCGTAGAAAGAACAGAAAATTTAGATATATCAAAATACATACTAGATAAGCACCAGACTTGGAGTAATAAGGAACTGCATGGCAGACATCTAAAAGATTTAGGACAGTTGCACGTCGATAAGGCAGCATCTAATAAGTGGCTGGATGTAGGAGAACTTTTTCCTGAGACCGAAGGTTTCCTCATCGCCATTCAGGACCAAATAATTGCCACCAAAAACTATAGAAAGTATATATTAAAAGATCCAAATACCTCTAACGATTTATGTAGACAGTGTAACAATAAACCGGAAACTATTCAACACATCACTGGCGCCTGTAGTAAATTAGCTCAGAACGATTATAGCCACAGGCACAACCAAATCGCATTTATCATTCACCAGAAATTAGCTCTGAAATACAAACTAATTACAGATAGAAACACTCCATATTATAAATATACCCCTCAGACTGTGTTAGAAAACAATTCCTACAAACTTTACTATGACCGTACCATCCTTACAGACCATACAGTTCACAACAATAGACCGGATATTACACTGGTAGATAAAAACAACAAACATACATACTTAATAGATATTGCTATACCCAACACACACAACCTTCAATCTTCAATTTCAGAAAAACTTAGAAAATACACAGAGTTACAAGAGGAAGTCAAACGGATGTGGAAGATGAATGTAGTATCCAATGATATACTATATAAAGTAGTATCCATAATCCCAATAGTTATATCCACAACTGGTGTGATCCCTAATGATATTTTTAGACGCCTAATTCAATTAGATTTACCAAAATTTACATACTTAACGATGCAAAAAGCGGCAATTTTAAATACGTGTAGAATTGTCCGCAAATTCCTTCAATTAGAATCAGGTAATTCAGTCAATATATCCGGATAAAAAGAATATGTTAGCACTTGGTTACCAAACCCGTGTTTTCATAGTTATAATACCAGGCCTCGCCTGAGCACAAAATGTGAAAAACAAAGTAATAATATTAATTTTGGTGTAGGTATTACATTAGACCATACCAATCCATTATCATAGCGCAGAATCTGTTTTTCTTCGTGGCAGCCCGTCATTAGGCCGAAACTAATCTGCATGTTTAGTCGGTAATCATGGCTTCAATCTAACGAGCAAAACATTGTTTTTAGTTTTGATGAGCTGCATGCCAAAATGTGTATGTAACTAGTCGCGACCCGGGGCTTCGCTCCCGAGGGAATTTCGGGATAAAAAGTACCCTACGTGCTTGTCCCAGTATTTTTCTACCCGTATACCAAATTTCATCGAAATCCGTCCAGTAGATTTTGTGTGATTGAGTAACAAACATCTGTACAAATCCACGTGCAAACTTTCGCATTTATAATACTTGTAGGATTTAATTTGAAGAGCGCACGTTATTAATGAATTGTGTGTCGTTAAAGCAATATGATTAATATATTTTTATTGTATGTAATTAAATTAACAATTTCAAAAGTTTTGAATTGTAAAACTGATGTAAATTAAATTACTCTCTTGCAGAATTCTATAAAGTGATAAACATTTAGAAAGAAAACATCTGACTCGGTTGGGTGGGTAGCTGTGGCATTTTGGATCCGATGGTAATTTTAAGCATAAGTATAAGCAGGGCATTGAAAGCATTATGTAGTAATGTGTAGGCCCAGCAACTAGTTTAGACTTGAGTAAGTATTAAGACATAATAAGTCAGAAACGTTTAGTCAAAAAATAGTAATACTACCCGATAGTCGGCCACTAAAACACCAACGTAACATAATAAAATAAAAGACAGAGCTTTCATAACGAAAATAATATAAGCTCTTATGGTAATGAAAATAACATACATACATACATATTATCACGCCATTTTCCCGTGGGGGTAGGCAGAGACTAGCGATTTCCACCTGCTACGATCCTTACAGATTTCTCTTGCTTCCTCTACACTCATCACTCTCTTCATACATGCTCTCCGGTTATGGGTGCTCCTAGTATCTCCCTTTTTAAGGAGGTCCGCAATAAGGTTGGAGTGCGTTATTCGAGGTCGACCTTGACCAACTCTTCCATTCACCTCTGCATTATAAATACCTTTCGTCAATCTCTTTTCATCCATCCTCTCAACATGCCCAAACCATCTTAACATTCCTTTTTCAATTTTGGCCACTACATCCTAATGAAAATAAAAAATAATGAAAATAAAGTATACATTATAGGAACAATAAGGACCAAACAGTCACAATTTATAGTCTAGACGTAGGTACACAATGCACCGCCGACTCCGACAAAGCAGTCGTGACTCGACTGCATTGCAACATTTGCAACACGGCTGGTACTCAATGCACTCCTTAAAAGTGAAGGTGAACTGCGAAATGTCGACTAGTACCGCTTAGCTAGTAACAGGATACTAAATACAGATCTTATCACGTCTTTATCCCTTACGGGGTAGACAGAGCTAAGAGTCGTGAGGCTCGAAGGCCACGCTTAGCTTGTTGATGGAATGGAGATTCAGGTTTACTAAATTCTGTGCTAAATACTTCTACATTACTGTAAAAATAAATGGAATCCTCATAGTCAAGTCAAGACCTTTTTCTCAGGAACGCGCAGAGGTTTTGTATTTATGTATTGTATATTTTCAAAGCTCATAGTGATAATAGACCCAAGCATCTGATAACATGATACTCTACGCGTTTCTAAAAAAAACATCCATATTTTAGTTCTACTTAATATCTAAGATCCCCGTTTCTGCATTTCTTAAAAGATAAATATTCTGTATCAAATAAAGGTTAATTTACTAACTAAAGCTAATCTAAATTATAAGTGCTTCAAAGATTGTTATCTGTTTTGTATGCTATTAAATAAATAAATAATGCTTCAGCAAAAGCTTATAACTTCACGAATCAGACAGCTGCCATTTCATCGAAAGCTCATGTTGCAATGCAACGTGCATCCCACATCACATGAATACGATTAAACGAATTCCAACGATGATTCACCACGATCCACGATGAACTTTGATAAAATTACTGTGAACCCATAGACATTGCACTCCGAATGTTTAGTCTATGAAACATCAAAAGGCGATATAGAATATTTGTTTTTTGAACAATTAATATAAGTAAACTTACACTACACTGTTATAGGTAGATATGTTATGGACTTACTAATAACCAAATAGAAGATCTAGCGAAATAGAGTGATGTTGTTCGTTATCAAATTAATTTATAAGAATCGCGATTGTGTAATCGATCGCATGATTCATATTTTTCTATGAAAATCACACTTTTCCAAAACCAGCAAGATGATGAGGAAAGTCCGTGACGTAGCCATAAGAATTGATTTGGAAAAAAAACAAAATTCAAAATCAGAAATCTTTCCAGGCCTTATAAGATTTATGAAAGAATCAATGGTATCTTGTCAGACTCAGTCTCAGCAAATCATGGAAGTAATAAGTACCTTTGTACAACTACTTACTACTTCCATGCAGCAAATACAGTGTATTTTTTCTTTGGTATCAGGGCAATTAATCTTTTTTAAATTTCAAACGTATTAGCTGCCAATACGAATATAACTTTTTGCCACAACGACATGTAAAAAAAAAAACTATTCAGTACGCAGCATAAGTGCATCTTGCATGAATAATGTATGACTCGTAGCTTTGTCGCCGGATTCAAAGCGCACGCGCATGTCCGACGTGTCTGTCTGTTCGTGCTTCTCGGAATGCTGTTAAAATAGGACCGTCGTCTGGGCTTAGTTATTTTCAAGCTCTTGGGCTTTACTTACTTTGTTTATTGATGCAAGCATAGTAAATTAAAGAGGGGGACCTCTTTAATTTTACTATGCTGGATATAATAAAGATCTAAGAGATTCTCTTCGTTTGGCGTTAAAAAAACTGAAAAACTGGCTCAAATTAAAAACCCGTTATTTTTAATCCATGGACGAATTCTTTAACTTTTTGTAACATTGCATTACTATACATTACTAATTTATTACTTTAATACTAACCGCCTCCCACTCCCAGTGATTGATAAAGAGTGTGAAACCACGTTACTTTAAAGACTATTTTGTAATCATAAGTATTTTTTTAATAAAGCCACGCATAGAAATAATTAGGTAGGTATTATGCCAACGCTACAATAACATCTATATAGGAAATAGACCTGCGCGCATTGACAGCGAAAGTTGTCAAACATGGAGTAACATAATGAGTGGTTCCGCATACATTGCTGCGCCAGTGGCCATCATGATGGTATAATTGACTATTGCATTCCGCTCCGGTTTCCTGTAATAGCTATACCTGTTGACCTTACATGCGTATGCGCAAAGATATGACATGTATAACGTTTCAATTAGAGTGGTATAGGATTTTATTTATGGTTCCATATTTCTTAGTCTCAATGTAAACAAGAATTTTGAAAGTAACATTTTTGGCTCAAGCTTTATTGAGAAGAGTTTATAGACGATGTGAGCAGATCCTCAATGGAATTGCACCTTCTGGCTCCATTGATTAGATCTACTTCATGCCACGATACTTAATGTTCATCCAAATTGACAAAATTCATCTAGATCTGATTCAGGAGGAATGGTTAAAATTTACTTGCGTGTTTGGGCTAAATAGGAGGTACAACTACAAAGTTATACCTCCTATTTAGGCGACTTGAATAAAATCCGACGCACACATTCGAAAAGACAAAAGTTAGTCAGGCAGGATTCCTGTTCGTAACGGTATTAAAACAGGAAATTCTTCTTTCCAGGGCCGTCACGATGTTGCAGCAGATCCTGCGTGACATGTGGGTGGACCCGGAGATCCTCGCCGAGTTGGACGAGACGCAGAAACAGACTCTTTTCTGCAAGATGCGGGAAGAACAGGTACTGTTGATTTACAAGTTTGTCTTGTCGGTAAAACAGCAGTATTTATGGTGTGTGTCGGTAAAGCAGATGATTGATTCACGATGTTACAGCAGATCCTGCGACATGTGTGGTTGGACGTCGTACAGGTACTTTGATTTAGTAAAAGTTTAGTTTAGTTCGAGCATAAATGAAGAGAGTGATGAGTCTAGAGGAAGCGAGAGAAATTTGTAAGGATTACAGAAAGTGGAAGTCGCTAGTCTCTGCCTACATCCATGTAATAAGGTGTGATAATACGTATGTAAGTATATTCAAGTTTATCTGTTTTTGTGTGAGTCTGTAAAATAGGAGAGAGTTTTGATTTAGTATTAAAAAATATGTGCGTCGTCGCCGAGTAAGTTATCCAGCCTTAATGGCCTGAGCAGTCAATAAAAGTCTAATCTATAAAATAATACAAGTATCGAGATAAAAGTGTTGTCTTTGTACATTCAAGATCGTCTACGGGTTCATATCATCAATAGTGATAATTTAAGTAAACCCGGGAACCCCGGTAGTTTCCCAAGTGTTATTGTTACTAGAAATTATATCCTTAATCATTTACTGACTGACCGATTGGGATATCAACATAGAGACGCAACAGCTGAATGTGAAACTTGGAATTTAGCAGCAAGGGGAAAAAATGGCTGAAAAACTAAATTTAACGAAATAATCAAGGTCTAACTAAAATCATTTTGTGATGAGGTGTAATTGGCATAAGTAAATCTCAATAATCTCATAATCACAGGAAATTATTAAAAAAATTAAAATAGTATTGCAGTCCCAAAAATTTGGAGTAAAAATTGTAGATTTCTTTATTCCACCATATTTTTACATGTCTCCTATGAGAGGTAAGAATCATACTAAGGCTATATTAACTTTCGATTATTCTGTAAGTAAATCATGTTCTTTTCAAATTACTATTGATTCTTTAAATACCCTACTATAACAATTTAACGGTTCATTATACGAATAATTGAGTTCAATTACATTTATTTTGAGCCACACAAAATTGGCATGAATGATTTTGCAATTTTAAACGTCACTTTGAATGTTTTGTACTAAATTACTTCCGTAAACATGAAATTTTTATTTCGACAACATTAAACTGTTTTTAGGTCAGATACCTAAAAACAGTCATATGACAGCATTTTGTTCAGGAAAATAACAATACATTATGCCATCAATAGGTATTTATTTATGTGCATGTATATAGTTTTAATTGCAATTATTTTCAATTATAATTGGTCATAATTTATTAATAATTATTAATGATGATTGAAAACTGACGTCTAAATAAATCTATATATTTTATTCTAGTATGTATCTACATCGAGCATTTATTAGTATAGGTACACTCAAAAAAATGTTAAACCTTACTTTGGTTATTTGAGGAATAACCAAAGTTTGACAAAATACTAATAAAGTTAACTTGAATTTAATAAAAAGTTAACTGTTTATTAGTCAACTGGGTTTGGTTACATATTGCAAAAAGTTATGTAGTCACTCTTTTGTGTTATGGGTTGACGAAAATTTGGTAATGTATAAGAAATTATTTTTTTCAGTGTGCCTGCCAATCATCATCTTTTTGCATTACCTAATATAAATATTTTTCCATATTTGTGGATAGTTGCCGCATTTTGAATCTATATACCTACTTCGTACTAAAGTTTAACAGTATGTACCTATAACTTCCATGCCAGAATCACAGATTTGCAATCAAATCAATTTGGCAAGCGTGCAATACTTCCTACAAAATCCGACGAAGGTCACAAGATCAATAGTTATCTTTCGAATTCTTATATTTTATCAAAAATCAATAGTATTTATTTAAAGCTATTATTATACAGTTTTTCGAATGTGTTGTATTATTTTTGATTAAAATTTTTGAGTCATGAGCTAAAAACTTTCGATGAACTCAAATTCTACTTAAAAAAAAAATTACGTGGTAAACATCGGTTCAACCGTTTGTATGTTATCTTGTCTTAGACCTAGATCTAGATCTTTTGATGATTATCACATTTTTTCTTACAAAAAAACTATTGTTGTGATAAGGCGATAGGAGTTTTAACACCACCTATTTTTAATCTTTTTACTGCCTATGTCTCTGCTCATTGAAACATGCAGTTCAATGCATGCTTCCTTATCACGTAACCTGCATCGATTCGACAAATACGGTTTAATTGCATTATATCGCTTCTTCCTTTTCTTTCCTAGTCATGCGTCATAACCGCCTTTTGTATTTTTTGCATATCATTAAGTAATTATGCACATGTGTTTCTACGTTTGTATCATCTACAGGTATGTGTTCCGACTCCACACAGGTGTTAAATTAAATATTTTCATTCATTAAATACTTTTCTGACTGATATGTAAAATAGGTGCCCAAAGGAAAAGAAATAAAAAATGGTTTAACAATGTTTATTCGATCGAAGCCAGAAAGGAAGAGAGATTTTTACATAGTTTTCGAAAATATATATCTAATGGTTCATTCGCCAACGCCATCTTGTCATTTTTGAACATACTGCAAAATAAGTTCATTATAGCACTAAGTGCACTGAAAGCAATCAAGCTATCTAGTTCTGTTTGAGATAACTAGATGGCGCTGTCGTAACATACTGCCAGGGCTAGGCCCCCTTTCACAAAAGATTAAGTACCTATTACTACCAAAAGGGGTTTACTGAACAAATATCTAATCTGTGATCAAACTATGAACACACTCTATAGGTACTCAGACTAACTGAACTAGGTTTACAATTAGAACTAAGCTACTTAGATAACTTAGCTCAAGAAGTGAGCTATGTAAGTATGATAAAAGATCTAGCTAAGAAGTGAGCTATGTAAGTATGATAAAAGATCTAGCTAAGAGTGAGCTATGTAAGTATGATAAAAGATCTAGCTAGTTCAAGAAGTGAGCTAGGTAAACAAAAGAAATAGCTAGCTCAAGAAGTGAGCTAGGTAAATAAAGGAACTAGCTAGCTCAAGAAGTGAGCTGGGTAAGTTTAATAAAACCTAAGTCCCTAAACCTACTTTGATAATTGAAACCATAGAAACGACAAATCTTTATTGGTACAATTTTACAAAGATATTTCACTTAATTAGTAATGCTTAAATAACTTAATCTATGCCGTTAATCGGTAGTACACATATATTGTTAAACGCTCGTTTTATTGTTCCTCCTTGCGTCTTGATCGTCGCCACTCTGGTGTTGTCGTCTGGACCGTCGTGGCACACGGTGATGCGTCCAAGCCGCCAGCAGCACGGCGGCGTCCTGTTGTCCTTGATCAGCACCACAGACCCGACGCTGAGGCGCGGTCCCTTCGCGGCCCGCCATTTCGTCCGCTGCTGGAGTAGCCCCACGTAATCGCGTGACCATCTGTTCCAGAAGTCTTGCTGCATCTGTTGAATTTGTTGATAATGATTTAGTCTGGTCGATGGGGCATCCTGGTAGTCGTAGTCCGGCAGCCCGGTCAGCGACCTACCGATTAAGAAGTGAGCTGGCGTTAGGATAGGAATTTCATCGGAATCGGTACAGGGTATCGGAGCTAAGGGGCGGCTATTTAATATACCTTCAATTTGTACAAGATAAGTTACAAACTCCTCGTAAGTTAATAAAGCTTGGCCTACAACCCTTTTCAAATGATATTTGCAGCTTTTTACTGCGGCTTCGTGCAGCCCCCATGTGCGGGCTTGCCACGGCCAGGAATTTCCATATAATCCCTTCGTTCGAACTAAAGGTCATTATGTCATTATAGTATGTCTCAAGAAACTGAAATAACTCCTTTAAGTCCTTATTTGCCCTCACAAAAGTAGTAGCGTTATCACTCACCAAAACCCGAGGTTTACCCCTTCGACCCACAAACCTACGCAATGTTGCTATAAAGGCCTGTGACTCGAGACTGGAGACTAGCTCAATATAAATTGCCTTTGTACTGAAACATACAAAAATACATACATAGCACTTATAACACTTGTAGCCACGGCCTCTCCGATCTCTCACTGTGAAAGGGCCTGCGTAATCGATACCTGTAGTCCAAAAGGGAGGTGAGGGTGTTACCCTAGCTGGTGGTAAGTCACCCATAATAGGTACCGTTGTCTTTGGGTTGGCCTTGAAACATTTTACACACTCGTGTACCACTTTATTTACTAAAGACTTCCCTTGTATCGGCCAAAACTTTTCGCGTAATGATGATAATAACAATTGCGGACCAGCATGAAGCAAGCGCTCGTGTTCATTCTCTATTATCAATCGCGTCAGTGTGTGTTTATTGTGTAGTATGATTGGGTGTTTCTTATCGTATTCATAACTAGAACGGCCTAAGCGGCCGCCGACTCGCATCAAACCGGTTTGGATAAAGGGATTTAAGTGCAATAAATTAGATTTCTTTGGAATTTGCTTACCCTTGCATAATAAATCATATTCAATGGGAAATGATTCTATTTGGGAAATTTGAATTAACTTATACAAAGCATTATTTTTCTCTGTCGCCGATAACGGACCGCTATAACTTTGTTTTCGCGTTGCGTTATAGATAAACCTCAACACGTAAGCTACTACTCTGGTTAATTTAATTTCACTAGAATATTTTTCAAACAATGTTTTTGTAAATTCATTTTTTTGTGTATGATCGTTTATTGTAGTACTACATGCTAACTCAGAGTTGGTTTCGTACTCTGAGCTATTATGTATCGGTCCCTTGGCTAATGGCCACTCGGCTTCTGGGTTCTGTAGCCACGCCGGTCCCTGCCACCAGAGGTCGCAACTAACTAATGCCGGCGCGGTTATTCCACGCGTTATAAGATCAGCTGGGTTTTCTTGCGAACTCACCCAGTGCCATGTACCTTTGTCAGTTAATTGTTGAATTTCTTTAACGCGGTTACTAATAAAACATTGTAATTTTTCCGGCTTATTTTTGATCCATGCTAATACAATTGTTGAATCTGACCATAAATACGTATTGTCGATTTTAATGTCACTGGCATTACTCACTTTACTATATAGCGTGGCCAGTAAGACCGCCGCCCGGAGTTCTAGACGAGGTACTGTTTCCTTCCGAGCTATCCTCGACTTTGAACATAACAATCGTACCTGAATATTACCTGCGTTATCTATAGATCGGATATAGATAGCCGCACCATATGCTGTGAGAGAACTATCAGCAAACCCGTGAATTTCGATTTTTACTGGAATTTTAGTCGTCACATTTCGTGGTATTCGACATGAGTTCAATGAAAAAATATTTTTATAGATAGAGTTCCACTCCTCGCTTAGTGACGTCGATAACAAGTCATCCCAGCCGGTTTTATCAATGAACAATCGCTGAATAAAAAGTTTACCTATAATTAAAACCGGAGTGAGTAATCCCAGTGGATCAAAAATAGAGGATAAAAGTGACAATACCTTTCTTTTGGTTAATTTATTATCTATCTGATTTTCTTGAAGCATAAATATAAGACTATCGCTGATATGGCACCAAGCTAGTCCTAGTACCTTGCTAGATTTATCCCCTAGGGATATAGGAGATTGGATACCTATTGATTTCTCCCCACTACTAACCGCATTTAATACGGTTTGAGAATTCGATCTCCATTTCCTTAATTTAAAGTTCGCACTTAACAAAATTTCATTAATTTGGGAGACTATTTTCCCTAAATTAACTTCATCAAAATCGCCATAATTTAAATCGTCTAAATAAAAACCTTTTCTGATCGCTAACGTCGCTTCGGGAAACTGACCTTCGTATTCGTGTGCGAGTTGAGACAAACAACGCGTAGCTAAGTATGGTGCGCTTCGCAGCCCGAAACTTAATGTAGTTAGCGCATAGGTATCTATAGGTAGCTGTGGATCTTCCCTCCACAATATACATTGTAAGTTTCTTTGTTGAGGATTAATGTAAATTCTTCGATACATTTTTTCTATGTCGGCACATACGACAAATGGATAGGTTCGGAATCGCAATAGAATATTAAACAATTCGTCTTGATTTAAACTACCTTTATATTGTATATCGTTTAATGATAGACTGGTATCGGTCCGACAAGATGCGTCATAGACCACTCTCAAAGGTGTAGTAGGGTTTTGGGGATTTACGACAGCATGGTGGGGCAAATAATTACATTGACCTAGCAGGGGGCTATCAAGTTTAATCATGTGACCTGTTGATTCAAATTCACGCATATAATTTATATACTGTTGCCTAAAGCTGTGATTACGTGAAAATTTTTCCTCTAATATTTTTAATCTTTTGTAAGCAATGTGACGTGACCTCCCCAAGGATGTAGGATCCATTTTCAAAGGGATAGACACTATAAAATTACCATCAGAAGTTCGTGAGTGCGCACTAAAAATTTTCTCACATTGAATTTTATCATCATCTGGTAATATCTCAACTTCATTTCTACCTTCCTGCCATACACACTTTGCCCCTGAGGTCTCATTACAAGTTAATGCCAAATTACACCTTATTGACTTTATTGTGTGAGTTTGCGGTACGGGTCCTGATACTACCCAGCCAAACCTAGTCTTTTGTAGTATAGGTAGGCCCGGCCCTAACCGATGCTGTCCAATACACAGAACATTATAGAATTGTTCTGCGCCTAATATCATATCAATTTCGCTTGAGTTATAAAATTGTTCATCGGCTAAATAATAATGATTCGGTATTTGCAATGTATTTGTGTTACATAACTGGGGAATTCTACATAGTTTCGGTACAATAAAACATAAAATATCGGTTGAGTAGGAACTGTCCTTAGACAAAATTGTTAAATTACAAAAATAATTTACTTCGGTTAAACTATCGTTAAATCCACGGACCTCCATCCGAATTGGATATTTACGAACTTTCAGCCTGTCATACGCTCGTTGCGTCAAAAAATTCGATTGCGATCCCGAATCTAGTAAAATTCGGAATGTATATAATTGGTTATCATTCCCTCGTATATTACCCAAAGCGGTTGATAAAATTACAGATTTATGAATTAATTGGTTCCCGTTTGCCTGAATGAGAGTAGTGTTTACAACCTGCTTAGTACTCTGAATGGACGGTTGTGGCTCCAACGAACTAATATTAGAATTCGGTGTGTTGTCGGAACTCACTAAAGTTTGTTTCGGTTGATTAAATGGAATTATTCGATTGTCGCGAGACGTTATTTCCCTACCTGCCTGTCGCGCACGTGTGGGATCATGTAATAAGGTATGATGCTTACCTCCACAAGTCCGACACTTACTTGACCGACATGTGTGAATCAAATGATTCGCACCAAAGCAATTAATACATAGCCTATGTTTTTTAATAACACGAGTACGAGCTTCAATACTTAGGGCTTGAAATTTTGGACACTGATTAATATAATGGGACTCTGAACAATACTGGCATCGAAAAACAGGCTTACCTTTCACAGCCGGCTGAGTGGTGGCCACAAATGTTTTCTTTCCCGTGTCTGCCTTTTCCTCGGTAGTTAATTGATTTGTATTCGCGTTCAAGGTCTCCAAAAGGTCTGCGCGCGATCTCAAGAAAGCTTTGAAATCTTGCAATGTCGGCAATTCCTTCGAGCTTACTTTCTCCTCCCACTTTTTCTGTAATGAAGGTTCAAGTTTAGATGACAAGAAAAATATGATAAGCAAGTCCCAGTTCTCTATATCAACATTTAGTGATTTGATAGTACGTAAATGTTTTGAAATATTATCTAATAGACCTCTCAAAGCCTCAGGAGAAGCAGGTACTGTCTCCGTTCTGAACAGTGCCTTTAAATGATTATTTATGATAATCCTGGGGTTATTATATCGTTCGCATAATAACTTCCATGCTAAATCATAACTATCTTCACTATACTCCAATGACATAATGACCTCCAGCGCGCTACCCTTAAGGCTAGCCCTTAAATATTTATATTTTTGAATAGACTTTAAATTACTTTGGTTAATAAGGGCATCGAAGGTATCGCGGAATTCTATCCACTGCTTGATATCTCCTTCGAAATTTGGTAAAGATATATCTGGATATTTAATACACTCACTGTTAACATCTGCCTTACTTTCTCGCTGACGACTAGGTGAGGGCCCGGGCGTCTCCGCCGGCTTGGCTTGAGCGATGTATGAGGTGGCAGTTGATAATGCCATATAGTAATCGTTCTCAAACCCTTCCCTCTCCTTTAACTGAGTCTCATAATCATCACAAATTGTTTCTACCTTATCCTGTATATTCTCAAAGTCATCAAAAATTAATTTCAATTTCTCAGTTCTTAATTCTAAATCAATTAAACTATCGGCTAAATTTTGAGACTTTTCTAAAGTTTGAATGTATTTTTTGTATAAAGTTAATTTACCTTTGATTACGGCCCGCTTTTTTTTTAAAGTTTTTAATTTTTGGGACTCGTAACCTTTTTCCGACTGCTCAGATTGCTCATCGGATGACATTTTGCAAAAATAGGCAAGTTAAAAGCTACAGAAGGTATAATTAAATGAAGTGATTAGGAAATTTTGGTAAGGGATGTGCCAACTCACGTTCTCGGTAGGTACTTCTCTCGCTTAAATCAGTTTGAATCGGTAAAATCCTGGCTTCTTCGGGTAAATTAATATTCCCGCTCGATATCCTTTTCTCTGAGGCAGCCTTTGATCGGTATAGTTCTTCGATTCTTCTGGTTTGTTCACACCTCGTGGCGCGTGCTCCGCGGACAGGAATGCAGGCTCGTGGTGCAGGAAAATGGCCACCTGGCCGCTCCACCAACCGCAATTATCTCCGTCTTCTCGCGACAAATCTGCAGCCTGCCCTATCCACTACTTCAAAGGATTCGCGCGTTACTTATTCGAACTAGGGGTCACCACAATGTAAAATAGGTGCCCAAAAGAAAGGAAATAAAAATGGTTTAACAATGTTTATTCGATCGAAGCCAGAAAGGAAGAGAGATTTTTACATAGTTTTCGAAAATATATATCTAATGGTTCATTCGCCAACGCCATCTTGTCATTTTTGAACATACTGCAAAATAAGTTACTTATAGCACTAAGTGCACTGAAAGCAATCAAGCTATCTAGTTCTGTTTGAGATAACTAGATGGCGCTGTCGTAACAGAAGTACTCACTGTCGCCGTGAGTAAATTATTAATACTATCGTCGGTCTTGGTCGGTTTCTTCTCAGCAGTGGTCGTTCCGAAATGCTAGTAGTTTGTAGCTTTGAGAATTATAATACGATATGATTATATAATTAGTTTTCGATATGAAAAAGTGCCTTATTTAAAGGCCAAGTTTAAAAAAAGTGATTTGAACTCTAGAATAACTATGGTCTTATTGCTGTATTAGTCCAATCTCTTTGTTTCTCGATTTTGACTTACTGACTACTGTAAGGGAAGGAGGTGATGAATATTTATCGAATCGAATAGAAACCAACCAAATGATCTTCTTCATGTGAAGTGTGTTATTACTAACACTGGTGTCAGATTTTATTCAAGTCGCCTAAAGGCATCTGACATGACTTTTACGACTACTGCCATCTAGTGGCAGTAGCCGTACACAATAAATACAAATGATAATAAGAAAAAATGATTTTCAGGTCCGGCGTTGGCAGGCCTGGGACCAGAAGGTCAGCAAAGACGAGGACCGGCCGAAGTTCCAGAAGAGTGGCAAGAAACAGGTGCAGTTCATGAAGGGGGAGGACGGGGAGCCATGGGTGAGTCACTCATAAATACGATAAATCAAAATGCAGACAAAAACATACTGCGCCATATATAAACTAGGAATAACTAATTTTACAAAAAATATAACAGCAGTTATACTTTCATACCCGGGATGGATCGTAATAAATAAGGATACCTCACGTGGTGTAATAAAGAAGCTTGCCTACATATGTATGGAAAGGAAAATGGAGTACTATGTTTTCAGAGTTCACATTGACTCTGAAAACATTTTGGACAGTTGTCCAAAAATACAAAGAATAAGAAGATTTTGTGACTGTTTTGGAATGGTCTTTAATAAAATACATGCATGTCGTCTCTCTTTCAGATTTTCGAAATAGTTCCCATTCAGTGATAATAATAGTTGGACGTGATTCATTGATATGTAGCGAGCATTCGCATTCAAACCGACACACCCATTGTTTAAACAATTGACAGGCGACAACAATAAAATACCTACTCATGTAATACCTTTTATAAATTTTACATCATCCAATGTTAAGTACAGAAAAGATGATTCAATGAATGTGGCATTGAAAGCTTTTGTAAGTTGGCGGTCGGCGAGTCGTGATTCAAGTGGGTCAGTCGTGTTTACTTTGAAGGTGCTACCTGTTGAAATACACTGTCTTCTAGTGCAAATATTGTCTATGCTATGATAATATACACAATAATCTATTAAATAGTTTAAGTAATCAACTAATGTCCTCGAGATGCTGAGTGCAGTGTCTTTATTTGCTCAACTTCCGTTCCAAATGCATCGTCGTATTTTGTTCAGTCCTTTCTCTTATTTGCAAAGATCCCAAAATAAACAGAATGGAATTTGGAGCTATTTCAAAGATTGCTGTTATGATTTCTCAAATTCATGGTAAATCCAGATTGGGGAGGTAAGTATAGGTAATTGACACATTCGTCCTAAAAATGTATCACAACTATAACACAATTTAGAAATAACCTAACCAGAACTAAATTTAATGAAATCGTAACTTATCAACATAATGATGATAAAAATAATGAAACAGCCGGCACCCCGGTGCGGATGTAGTAGATTTTTGATGGCAACAATTTTATAGCCAGTGACACTGAAGCAAAGGCTTTGTTTTCATTGTTCAGCCTTATGTCGACCTTGCGACCACTGTCACTGGGGTTTAGGTCATTACCACTTCCGACTTCTAATTGTAACTGATTGATTGAATCTGCCTTTTATTGTTTTAAATCGCCGTTTGAAAACAACAACCAACCATACAACTCATCATCCTAATGTTGTAAATTATATTTGTTAAAATATAAAGGAAGATCACAGAAGTAACAGACGTTCAGTAAACATATCTGAATATCTGTTTTTGTTTTTAATCAAGTTTTTGTGAGTCTTTGCTATAGTTCCAAAGTTCGGCAACGCTGCGCCTTTCAGAATCTCCTAGCAAAAGCGCATAATGTTCAACTTTTTTTTCAATAATTTCTCTTTTCAGGTGTGGGTAATGGGCGAGCATCCTGAAGACAAATCAATTGAAAGCATACTGGCCGAGGAGGCCAGGCAGAGGGCGTTAGCACAAGCGAGGGAGGAGGCGCATCAGCTGAGGAAGTCTGTGGAGAAGGAACTCACACAGCTCATCGACTACAAGCCACTGGATAGCTTGGAACAGGTCTGTAAAACGAAGACTTCAGTGACACTGGAACGCAAACGAAGAAAATTATAATCATTACAATAGTAGATATTCAATTAAAATTTATAAAGGAGATTTCCTAGGACCAATCTTATTTCTTTCTAAGATCATGAATACGAAAGCTTGTCTGCATGGTTTTTGATGAAATTCAGTAAACGGGTAGAAAATTATCTTCAATAGCATATAAGGTACTTTTTACCACTAAACTATCAGAGCGACGCCCCGGGGCGCAGCTGCACATAAAAGAAAATTTGGCGGTATCTAAGATAAAAAGACGTTCAAGACCTAACATCTAAAACATTCTTTTCAGAAGTTCGACCTATCCCCAAAGACCATAGACCCTTTAGAAGACACCCTGGAGATCTACTGCACAGTGGATGATCTGAGACAGAGGATTGAAGCCCTGGAGCCAGAAGTGGAGATCTCGGATAAGAAAGACAAGGAGGATTACTGCAATGACAATCTGAAGCTGGATTTAAATAAGAATACGCTGCATTTCAATTTTATTGAAGGGAAGAGGGATGTTTTGCAGGTTAGGAAAAGTTCTTTACTTCAAAAAATATTTTATCACTCTGTTTATAATCAATCTCTTCATGATAAAACTTTTCTTTTTTGCTTTGCGTAAATAATGGTTTGCCATGAAAGTAATATTATTATGTTATAGTCTTAATTTTCTTTGCTTTATATGATGTAACTTTTCAATAATGCCTTAAAACTAATATGATTTGCGTTACGCTTGAATGTGGTTGCATAAAAATGTCCTCCATTTTATTTATAGCTTTATTTATGTTGCTATAGAGTTGTAGATATAGACATACCTGTTTTGAATCTATTTAATGTGGTGTGCTGTAGAGACTAAGGATTTCCACTTGTATTCCTCACAGATTTGTACGTACAAATCACATACATTCATTTACATTGCATATCACATTATCAAATCAAACAACTGCGTTATATGTATCAACTTCTTATGTACGAGAGTAGTGTAAGTGTAGAAGAAACGAGAGAAATCTGGATCGTACCCACTGGAAATCCATAGTTAAGTTACAAGTATGCTAAGAATTGGTGCTGAGACTCGTACCCTAAAATTTGTCCACTGGAATAAAAGTTGCAGATTCGACCCTTATAAAGGTAGGGTATTCATCCCCCGGCAGGAGAAAAATCAATTTTAATTTATTTTAAACCAGTTTTTGCCCGCGGCTTCCCATGGGAACAGTGCTTTTTCTCGGAATGAAAGGTACCCTATGTCCTTCTCAGTCCTTCTCTGTGTATGCGAAATTTCAGGAAGATTGATTCAGTAGATAAAGCGTGAAGAGGTAACAAACAAATAAACAAACAAACTTACTTTCGCATTTATAATATTAGTTATGTACTTATTCGATGTGTAGCCTTAGATCGAGAGTCTTGGAAGGAGAGAGAGACCCAGTACTGGAACATTGATGGCTATTAAATAGATAGATAGATCAACACTTTATTGCACCATTTACAGAAAAGACATACAAAGTAGTAACAAAAGTAAATACATAGCATAAATGAGCGCAAAGGCGGGTGTGGCAGAAAGTCGGGACAAACGAAGTACTGTGAAATTTCGGTACGGAAAATAAAACCGATTAAAAAAATACCGGTAAAAATAAATAACGGTAAAAATTCGATACGGCACTATGTCTGTCCGACCCGAGCTTAGAAATTAATTTAAACGCACTATGCTACCACCGTACCCCATATAGGGGGGTATACAGAACCCTAAGCACTAAAACTAATCTATTAAATATAAACTTATTCCTACAGCGGGCTTATCGCAAATGCAATTTCTTCCAGCCAACCTTAATAATAATAATACCTCAATAACGTATGGATAATTTTCAGGAGTTGGGTATTCCAAGCAACACCGGCGACGGGGTCAGCAACCGCGTGGCGGCGTGGGAGCGGCGCGTGGCGGCGGCGCGCGCGGGCGACATCCTGCGCGGGCTGCGAGCGCGGCGCGCGCGCACGCTGCGCGACGCGCAGCTGCACGCGCGCGACGACGAGCGCGCCTGGCGGGAACAAGGCGAGTTCCCTTCTTTACCTTTTGCAACCAACTCCGTTTTTTCCCTTTAGTTACCGTGGTCCTATTTACTAGGTAATACTTTTCGTTGAATTTTGTTAAAAATAAATCAAATAATAATTCAAACCTATATATTCTAAAGTAAAACATTTATTAACCACGAAGTTATTTCCTAAAAAGTCTATTTTAATTTATATTGTTGTAAAATCATAATAAGACATGGTCCTATTATTAGCTATGTAAACATCATAAAAAGATTGTTTACATAACATGACTAGTAGGAAAAAACGGAGTTTACATATTTCATTGGTTTATGTCAGCAGTTTACATGAACCGAGCGTAACCTAATTAGTTCACATTTATCATACATATCGTGCACTCAAATTATACTTTATTACACTATTATTAATCTCTCTCAGCCGAAAGACGTCCACTGCTGGACAAAGGCCTCCCCCAAGGATTTCCACAACGACCGGTCCTGCGCTGCCCGCATCCATGCGCAACCCGCGACCTTTACCAGGTCGTCGGTCCACCGAGTGGGAGGCCTGCCAACACTACGTTTTCCGGTTCGTGGTCGCCACTCGAGAACTTTTCTGCCCCAACGGCTATCTGTTCTGCGAGCTATGTGCCCCGCCCACTGCCACTTAAGTTTGGCGATTCTGCGGGCTATATCGGTTACTTTAGTTCTCCTACGGATCTCCTCATTTCTGATTCGATCACGCAGGGAAACTCCGAGCATAGCGCGCTCCATCGCCCTTTGGGTGACCTTGAGCCTTCTTATGAGGCCCATAGTAAGCGACCACGTCTCTGTTCCGTATGTCATTACTGGCAACACACACTGGTCAAAGACCTTAGTCTTGAGACACTGCGGTATTTTTGGACGAGAAGATATCGCGAAGCTTTCCCGAACGCTGCCCAGCCGAGTTGGATTCGACGGTTGACCTCTTTCTCGAAGTTGGACTTACCTAACTGAACTGTTTGTCCCAGGTATACGTAATTGTCAACAACTTCGAGTGTAGAGTCTCCAACCTTTAGAGGAGTGGGTGCGACACGGATATTAGACATGATTTTCGTCTTATCCATGTTCATTTTTAGACCCACTTGTTGAGAGGCTCTACAGAGGCCATCGAGCATTGTGCCTAGGTCTTCCAAGGTCTCAGCCATGACTACGATATCGTCAGCGAATCGAAGGTGAGTGAGGTACTCGCCGTTTATATTGATACCGAGTCCGCTCCAGTCCAGAAGCTTGAAGACATCTTCCAGGGCGGCGGTGAACAGTTTCGGAGAAATAACGTCTCCCTGTCTCACCCCTCGCTTCAACTGGATAGGTTTCGAGCCTTGATCCTGGAGACGGACCGACATGGTGGCGTTTTCGTACAAACACTTCAGCGCTTCGATATATCGATAGTCAATTTGGCACCGTTGGAGAGACTGTAGCACAGCCCAGGTCTCGATCGAATCGAAGGCTTTCTCGTAGTCCACAAACGCCAAGCATAAGGGCTGATTATACTCCTCAGTCTTCTGTATAATCTGCCGCAGCGTATGTAAGTGGTCTACGGTACTAAAGCCTTTTCGGAAACCGGCTTGTTCGGGAGGCTGGAAGTCGTCGAACCTGCGAGCGAGACGATTCGTAATGACTCTCGAAAACAGTTTGTAGACATAGCTCAGAAGTGAGATAGGCCTATAATTCTTCAATAAGGTTTTGTCGCCTTTTTTGAAGAAAAGTACCACCACACTTCTGTGCCATGCCGTAGGCGTTTGTCCCTCGAGTATGACGGAATCGAATAGCTTATGAAGAGCTTTTAATACCGGTGTTCCACCTGCTTTCAGAAGCTCAGCCGTGATTCCATCATCACCCGGTGCCTTATTGTTTTTTAACTGTTTGAGAGCCATTCTAATTTCGTATAGGCTGACGTCCGGGATATCTTCGGTGTAGTGTCGGGTCAATCTGGCTCTTGGATCTTTGGCCAGATTACTGACAGGTGCGCGTACGCTGGTGTATAATTGTCCGTAGAACTTCTCAACCTCTTCCAACAGCTCTGGCTTCGACGAAATGATTCTGCCATCCTCAGTCTTCAGCTTGGTCAGTTGGCTTTGACCAACAGACAGATCCCTTGCAAACACTTTTGAGCCCTTATTTCGCTTAATCGCCTCTTCAATACGGTCAGTATTGAATTGGCGTAAATCGCGCGTTAGGGACTTGGAGATCTGTCTGTTTAGACGTCGATACTGAGCAGCATCGTCAGAGGACTGCAGAACCAAGTTTCGTCTTTCTTCCATGAGTTTGTTGGTGAGGTCCGAGATCTTTTTGGTTCCTTTTGAACAGCGGGTTTTGAAGGCCTTAGACCCAGCTGTTTGGACAATTTGCACAAACCTGTCATTATAATCGTCCAGATTTTCGCAGTCTCCCAGGCATTCGAAGCGATTCTGCAACTCGAGCTGAAAGCTCTCGGGGTTTTGGAGCTGGATAGGCGCTGGTCGGAGCGTAGACTTCATCAGTCGACACCTTTCGAGTTTTATTCTAAGATTCAATGTGCCTCTTACCAATCGGTGATCGCTTCCTGTTTTTACGGCATTGATCACAGAGACATCATTGAATATGTGCCTCTTCGTCGACAAGATGAAGTCAATCTCATTTTTTGTAACGCCATTAGGATGCAACCATGTCCACTTTCGCTGTTTTGGCTTTTTGTCATCATAAAGAGGCCCTCCTTCTCCATAACGCCGGCCAGCAGATGACCACGTGCATTCCTCGTTCCATATCCAAAATTCCCCACTCTCAGCTCATCATCGCTTCGTTTGCCCAGTTTCGCGTTAAAGTCCCCCATCACAACGGTATAGTGGGCCTGGGAGCTATGTATGGCTCTAGAAATATCCTCATACATAGTCTCTACCTCGTCGTCGGAGCGATATGAGGGCGGTGCGTATACTTGTATTACCTTCAACGAATACCGTTTGGTGATTCTGAGTACAAGGTACGCTACCCTCGCCGAAACACTCTCGAACTGGACCACGTTGTTGACGAGGGACCTGTGGACGATAAACCCGACACCACCCTGGGACAGTTGTTCGCCCTCCCGGAAATAGAGCAGGTTTCCGGATTTGAGGATCATGGTGTCCTCCCCCTCTCTTCGGACTTCACATAATCCTACAATATCCCATCGTAACCTGCTCAATTCTTCCTCCAGTTCAGCGAGTTTCTCGTCGGTCCGCAGTGTGCACGTGTTGTACGTTGCCAGGGCCAAGGGTCGTCGGGGTTGGTAGCCTGGCATCTGCCGGGGATTCTTAGCACCCCCTGCCCCGCCGTTACCGTGACCGCTACCAAAGTCCGGGATAGCGGGGCCGCCGGGGACTAGGGGCCGTGTTGTGGGTGTATCAACCATAGGGGGGTTTTGCCGTAATCGCCACGCTTGGCATGCGGGTTGGCGATCGCAGTGTGATGTCATAGTACGCGGAAAGATGCTGCTGCCCATCCTCCGGTGTTTTAGATCCCTTAGTCGCCTCTTACGACACCCACGGGAAGAGATGGGTTGGTGCTATTCTAGGGCCACACCACAGGCCAAGGGCCACACCACAGGCCATTTGGATGTGAGTTTGTAAACACTATTATTAATAAACATCGTAAAATCATTCAATCGTACCAATCAACTATCACTTTATCACCCAAGATTGTGCTGTTTAGAAATAGACTGTACAGTCATCATGCTGGATAAAAGTCTCTTGTATTATTTCCTTTCACGTGTCGCCTCTTGTGTTTCCCATTGACATTTCAATAAATTGTTACAAAAAAGAGTAAGGTGAGAAGATAAATAAACCAACCAGGTATATTCTAGTTGTTATATGTTACGTTTACGATACGACCTTGTTTGAATGAACGTTAACATAAATTACTGGATGGATTTCAATGAAACACGAGTAGAACAAAACCTAATAATTTCCACGGGAGAGAAGCCCAGGGACATACCTCTAGCTAATACAACCAAGTTAATCATTTGATATTATTTAATTAATTTTAATGTCTTCCAGAGCGCAAAGCAAAAGAAGCAGAGGCAGCAATGCGAGCCATAGCGCGCGAAGCTAGAGAGGTTCACCGACGTAGCGCTGATTTGAGAGAATACACACCGCCTGAACAGCCACAAGGTAGACCTTTTCTCTAAATTGTCTGGTTGGTCTGACCATAATACTCTTTCGTCTGACCAGCAAGTAGATGAACATGAATCAAAGCTGGCCGCGTATGCTGGAGACTAAGAAAGTATTCTTTTTAGCCCATTATAGACAGGAATGATAATTTTGGTGATTGAAATCTGATTTTAAAACTTTAATTCAATCTGATGACAATGATTTCGAACTGTTAAAAAAAGCGTTGCATTTGAGATAATATCGATTCAAATAAGTACAGTATTAACACTTTATACGTAGATCTCATCTCTGTCCTCGGGCAAGATTGTGGTCAAGAGCAAACCCATCTTTAGTAATGACCTAATAATCGTGAGACTCGAAAGCCGCACTTAGCTAATATTGGGTAATGATTTTCAGCTGGCAAGCCGCCGAATCAGGAAGCAGTATTGGAGTGGTTCAGGACGCAAGAGCTTAAGCGTGGCGTCGGTTTGGACGAAAACAACAAACCCGTTGAATGGTTTCATGGTAAATATACGTCCTTACAACTTTCAACTTGAAGATTAAGGCTTTGGACAAACCAAGGCGAAACTCTGTGTATTCCGCTCATACCTAAACGCAGCACATAAGTCTATCTCGCTTGAAAGCGAATTCGCGTCGGTTTGTTCAGAGCCTTAACATTTCTTCATCTAAAGGTGCCTTTCCAACTAGTGAAGGTTAGTGATTAACATGCTCAAGTCCTTCTTGTCCTTAACTCTGCGGAACAGCTCAGCAGCATTCGTTATCCTGGCCCATTCTCGGATATTTCGCAACCAGGATTTTTTCTTTCTTCCGAACTTTCTCTTTCCAGTGACTTTGCCCATCCTCATTATCAGCTGCAGGAGTTCGTAACATTAATATTAATACATATAATAAACTGCAACTGGTCTATCTGCATATAGGAAATATAAAAAAAAATCTATAAGAGGTCTTTATGGGGCCAATAGAAGCCAAAACCATTATTTTTAGAATTTTTGTCTGTCTGTATGTTTGTACGCGCATCACGCAAAAACGAATGGACTAAATTTGATAGGCTTTTCACTGTTGTATTGTCGAAGGTCTAACTTAAAATTTGTCGTAGGTTTCATCTTGATCCGTCACTTAGAATCTGAGATATTAACAATAGTAAATTACAGTTCCCGTCATGTAAAAAGTCCGCTGGCGGTTAAGCTGCGCAGTAGGCGATATATCGGTCTATGTGGTGAGCGGGGGTCGGGCGGGTCTCATCCGGCGCGCGCGATTGGTTCGTCAGTCGTACCCATGCGCAAGTTTCACCCCCTCCTTTGTCTTCCAGCGCCCTTTTAACATGATGGGAACGTTACTTATATTAATTCTGTGCTGCAGGCCTGCTGAGCCGGGCGGAGGCGGAGCAGCAGCTGTCGGCGCTTGCGGCGGGCAGCTTCCTGGTGCGGCTGTCGCTGCGCGTGCGCGGGTACGCGGTCTCCGTGCGCGCGCGCGCGCGCTGCCAGCACTTCCTGGTCGAGGCCGCGGCCGGCTACCGGCTGCTCGGCGACCAGCGGTCACACAACTCTCTAGGTTATACCCGTGTTTCTTGACTTTCTATTAGGCACATGTAACTCCCAGCTCTCTCAGCCGAAAGACGTCCACTGCTGGACAAAGGCCTCCTTCAAGGATTTCCACAACGACCGGTCCTGCGCTGCCCGCATCCATGCGCAACCCGCCACCTACACCAGGTCGTCGGATGCGCATGGATGCGGGCAACTCAGGAACTCCCAGCTAAGACCAGAAAATTCACAACTTTCTAGGTTATACTCGTGTTTGTTGACTTTTCTATCAGGCACATATAACTTAAACAGCTTAACCTAAAAACAGCATATTCTGCATATTGTTTTCTACATTTGAAATTCATATTGTTTTCTAAAATTCCATCGTTAACTGCTGTTTTTAGAGCATTGAACAATGGTGCCGTGTTGCTTCTTTGTTATACAGATTAAATTTAGATGCGTCTGCGCACGACTTGATGAATCCAACACAATCTTATATTCACTTACTTCATTAAATACTTTAGTACTAATTATATCAAATCCTTGCTGGAAGGTAGATAGGTTGCAGGTAGCCTTGCTATGGAGAAGAAAGGCAAATGAAAGAACAGAATGGAAGATGCTGGAAGAGGCCTATGTGTCCCATGACACGCTGGTGGCAGACACCAGCAATATAGCTTAATATTTATATCAAATTATCTATTTGTTGCAGCTGATCTCATCAAGTACCACATGACGGTGCCCATCACCGAGAGCGGGGGGGAGTTGCTCCGCACCCCCTGCGCCCCCGCGCGGCCCCCCGCTGAACTCACCGCATAGACGCTATAAGTTATAGAGTAGACATGTCATCGCATACTCGCCAAAATTACTAAAGGCCCCGCCACAAGATTATAGAATATAAGTACATCGTGCGTGATCTTATTTTGTAGGTATGATGCACCTATTACTTACATGAGTGTAGGTAGGTACCAAGAAAGAAAGACACGAATTCTTATTGGATATATAAATTACATCATGTATAAAAAAAAATGTACTTTTTTTTTACGGGCTCGTGGCGGGCCTTTAAATAGTTATGAAGTGCGACAAGGCCCTTTTGCACGTGGTAGGAAAGCGAACTAATCTAAGCCATTAAATTTTCCTATTTAAAACGAAGGTGGCGCCCTCACTCACGAGCAAAAAGATCATTGTCACACTGTAGAAGGCTCGCATCAAACATGCACTATGAGAAACCTTTTCAAAATCGGTGAATAACTTTCCATCTTTGTCGTTGATTGATTGATCAAATAAGATAATCCTTCAAACGCGACGATGCCGCATCGGGCAAAGTTAATCAATTGTTATTGCTATTGATTAACAATTGGCAATTGGTCGTACAAGCAATCAAATACTTATAAACATAAACCAACACAGAACAAACATTCTTCAAATAATCGTGTTTTAAATATAAGCAATCGAAGTGCGCCTTCTTTTGCGATTGTAAATACATTGACTTGTGTCAGCTTTCCCATAGCTCCAAAATGTACCATTGCAGAACTGCACATGCAAATCTTGAAAAAATGTTTCCAAAATAAAGCCATGGATACAATAGGGGACAGATGTCCTACGACACGTGTCGACGACGAGTGTAGTGGCAATAATATTAATTCTGTGGTAGTGGAGCGATGTTGGATTTCGCTCGACATGTGTGGCATGGCAACATCGAGCCGTTGCTCATGCGCAAAATGCATCTTTCTCGTAATGCCTCTTTCGCAGAATGTCTCTTTCGCACAATGTCTCTTTCGCAAAATGTCGCGATAATCGCAAAATGACTTAGAATATAATTTCAATTTTCACAGCAAAATTTATGAAAGTTTATAGATGATGGTGACGTAAAAGACATTTTGCGGATGAGCCCGCGCAACACGTGTCACCAATACTGACATAAGTAAGCGAAATGAGGGATTTTCCGTGACACAAATTAAAAAAAGAAATAGTTCCAAATGACTTTATAGATGGCACTTAGTAAAAGCCGAGAGAAAAAATTCCATACAAAAAGCAAAAAATTCACGGGATTGGCATTAAAAAAAAAACTTAGTAAAAAAAAACAACTAAAAAGTATTGTAAGTATTGTGATTTGTGCAACTGTCAAACTGTTATGTGATTTTTTATTCTGCCTCTGGTTGACAAGAAAAAGCGCACCATATAGGTTCAGCCATTATTACGACTCGGCTTTCATAAAACGCTATCTGTTGAGACTTTTTTGTACTGATTTTTTTTTCTTAATTAGCTGTCAGAAAAATCGCTCATTCTCCCGGCTTCGCTTGACATTTCACTATTGTCCCCTAGTGGTAGTAGGCTAGGCTTAGAACTTCTTAAAAAAAATCTTTAATTGTTAAGATACGCCAGTAATTTTGTTTATGCGATTTTGTGTATTATTAAGGGATATGAAATTCATAGGCAAGAAGAAAATTGTCTAATTTGCCCTCGAAACATTAAATCAGTCATAGTCATTAAGATATACTTAATCAATTTGTATTTGTATATTATTATAGTTTTATTGCGTAGTTGTAAGGACGTGATAATATCTGAGATTTCCTTTGTCATTCATGAAAACACATGGCCATATTGAGGCCTTTTTCAAGCTATAGCTTAGCAGCGCAAGAAACTCTTGTAGCCTAGCTTCAATATTTTAATATTGGTGAAGTTTACACATAAGAATTTTCCGAATTTCTGAATATTCACACTCACTTGATATTATCAAGGGCGGATCCAGCTTTCGATTCACGGAGGTTGGAGGGTCACATTATCGAGTGCGTGGAATAGTTTCGGGCTTGTTTTGAAAAAATGATACACCTACCGAGAAGGGGGGCATGACCCCTATGATCTCCCCCTAAATCCACTCCTGCATACATTCATCATAAAGACAAGAAATTGATGGTGCTAATTCGAATAAAGTTTTGCGGTTGATCTCTAAAGAACGTTCAGTTAAATTTTACTCATAATAAGAGATTAGACTAGACATAATATTGCTGCCCCTTAAATAAAATTGATATCTGGTCGCTTTATATATTATTCATGCATATTTAAGTTAATATCATTAAGAACAAATGTGTACTATGTAGTAACTATTTATTGTGATATATACCAATCCCAATACACATTGCTACAGTATTAATTTCCATTAAAAAAATCGAATATGAGCCAAAGTGAAAATATGTAACATCGGAGTTAGAACCTTCTGCTCTAAGTGTTAAGGTCTATTGTTGCTGAAAACGATGTGTATGCCATTTGTCGTTCGTAGAACTTATAGATCTATTTAGAATTAGTTTCAAGTCATCAGAATTTTTATAAACTATACTTTAGTTTTAAACTGCCAATTAAAATGTATATAAATATTTTGTAGTTTTATTGCATAACCTTTTTTTATTTAAGTTTATTTGAAATTTTGCCCCATTGTTTCTCTGCCTAGCATTGTGACACTATGAAAAAGCAAAAATTAAAAGTTGGTTTAGTTCGGGAATATTTTTACCTTATTAAATAAAAAAGAGGTAAGTTATAAAAGTGTTTATTTTTGTGTGTACCGAAATGCAACACTTTATAAATTATTTACATTTTAACTACTATAAAATGTATTAATTAGAAAACTTTATAAAAAAAAAATCACGATAATTCTCAACGCCATGCCATAAAATAACGAAAAAACATACAAACTTATTAACATCTTCATTATTTTAATAAATAACATTAATTAACAAAATGTGATGTTCTAATATCTAAATTAATGGTTAAGTTTAAACCTGTACTTAAAATTTCTTTACAAAAAACTTTGGTTGTGTGTTGTATAAGAGGATATAGTCTTACTCAAAAATATCCATTACGCAAAACATTTGCGTCTTTATAATTTTACATAACGGATTTTTCGTACTAAAAACCCGTGGACATGTAAAAATTGTTTTATTTAAGGTTATAAAATATTACAGCACCCATAAACATCAACATTACCGCCTAATTTTTACACATCCATGGGAGGCACAATTTTGGCCGTATATGTACCTATTGCTGAAGTCATGTCCACAGAATTAATATGTCATGTTATAAGAAGACACTCATCTGTCATTTTTTTCAAAACCGATACCTACCTACTTAAAGCCTGATCAGAAATATAAAAACTCTGAATTAGAGCAGTACTTATGCGTTTTATATTGCAACATTATTGAAAGAAGTAGCGGATTCAAAGGGTGGAAGCACGGGGGTACATGCCCTCCCCCCCCCACATCCCCGTCTGCTATTTTGTGTACGTACTATGGAGGCAGGTTCCATAACAGTACATATCAAATTAAGATTCGAGTTGTTAAATTAACAGGATTATTTAAGTTTTTATATTTCCGGTCAGGCTTTACAACGTGAATTCAATAACATTGGCTCCTTTATGGTGAAAGTACCTCAACCTAAGTCCTGAAAGGGACCGACATAGAAATCTCAAAAAAAAATGCTGTTCCATGCATTTTGGAATTGTAAAATAGTAAGGAACAGCTGATTTTTTTTGAGATTTCAGAGTTCGGTCCCATACAAAAAGTTGCTCATATTTTATAAGTACTTTCACCAGTAACAAGAATGCCAAAGATTTTGAATTCACACTACATATAAAACGATTTCAAAAAAAATTCAGACAAGTTTTTTCTAATGAGGGCGCGGTTATTAAAGATGATTAACAATGTTCAAAACGTCCACAGATAATATAACAAGTTCAAGCAGTCTTTAGTAGTAGGCGGCCCTCCAAAAGCCGTGGTCGTACAGTCACATGTACGGAAGGTTTGTTTTTACGTGGTTCGCCAGGTTCTGGTCTGCCGGGTTCTGTGAAAAAGTTATTAAGATGTGTGAAAAAGAAATCTATATGTAATTAAAGCGCCTAAATCCAATCTGGAACTAATACGACCCGTACAAGGAAATCGAATCTACTTATCAATAGTTATTGGCAGGCATACAATATAATATAGGTAATAGATTTATCAACAGTATGTCAAAGTACGAGTATATCTTAAATTTAGAATAAAATAACTACAATTTACTACCAGAAAAAGAGTATTTAGTTCATTAGTAAGGGTTTTCATGGGGTTTTCTGATTACAATTTATATGGCACCATATTCCATGATGTCATAGACAAAAATTTGTGTAAAAGAAAAGAGAAGCTCTGTAATGTTCTTTATATCCATACTAATCCATACTAATATTATAAATGCGAAAGTTTGGATGTGAGTTTGTGAGTTTGTGAGTTTGTGAATTTGTGAGTTTGTGAGGATGTTTGTTACTCAATCACGCAAAATCTACTGGACGGATTTCGATGAAATTTGGTACAGAGGTAGATAATGACCTGGAATAGCACATAGGCTACTTTTTATCCCGGGAAAAAGCACTGTTCCCGTGGGAAATTCACGCGGGCGAAGCCGCGGGCAAAAGCTAGTATTATAAATGCGAAAGTTTGGATGTGAGTTTGTGAGTTTGTGAATTTGTGAGTTTGTGAGTTTGTGAGGATGTTTGTTACTCAATCACGCAAAATCTACTGGACGGATTTCGATGAAATTTGGTACAGAGGTAGATAATGACCTGGAATAGCACATAGGCTACTTTTTATCCCGGGAAAAAGCACTGTTCCCGTGGGAAATTCACGCGGGCGAAGCCGCGGGCAAAAGCTAGTAAAATAATAAAAAATTTACCTTGACCTGCAAAAAGTTGAACATAGTAGAGAATAATGACGACTGAAGGGTCAAAAGGGAATAGGTACTCTACATACATTTTTCTCTCTCCATTGCCAACTGTTACTTCTTGATACAACCCGATACTTAATAATGTAGTACCTATTACTTACGTTCGTTTCCCAAGTTTCATACGCCTTGGCAGATGAATTTAACGCTGGTGGTTTCTTTGCTTTCTTCAGAGGACTGTTGCTAGCTGAAAAATAAGAAAATGCATTCTGAAAATATTTAGTGCAGTGATAGCGAACCCAAGTGCTTTCATGCTGGTCTGGGAGCAAAGAAAAAATATCAGAATAAGCCAGCGGATTTTCTCCTTTGCGTGTCGATAACCGCCAACGTTTTTTAATTTTTTTCTGACTGTATACTGGGGATTCCTCTCATAGGCTATGGGCTTGCAACCTGTCTCTATGTCTGAATATCCATTTCACTAAAAAGCCTTCACTAAAAAACTATCTAGCTCTACGTGTCCTTTTTCGAGTCTCACGACTCTTGGCTCTGTCTACCCTATAAGGGACATCTCTCTCTCTCTCTCTCTCAGCCGAAAGCCGTCCACTGCTAGACAAAGGCCTCCCCCAAGGATTTACATAACGACCGGTCCTGCGCTGCCCGCATCCATGCGCATCCCGCGACCTAAGGGACATAGCCTGCTTCATATAGAAAAAGCCTGATTTATCAATAAACTTGAAGCGATGCTAGTCGAGGGCTTGAGATGTCCTGTGGCAACTTCCGCTGAAGGAAAACATATCGTGAGAAAACTTGCATATAAGTTGATAATTTAGAAGAGTGGTAATGGCAAATTAACATGGCTAAGAAAGTTGTTAAGCGTGTTTTATTGCAAGTGACCACGACCCTCATCTATTATGAATTACTAGGTACAAGAGGATCAAAAAAACTTAATGGCATGCTCACCACCGGGCACGTAGGGCAACGAGAGTTCTGGCGGCATTTTCTTGCTGTTCTTCTTCAGGGCCACCCGGCCTCTCACCAGGTCTTCGTCCATCACTAGCTTGTTATTGACTCTGGGAAATAATCATCATAATCAGCCTTCAGTCACACCCATACAACGCTCGCAAATTTACTACTACATAGGCAAATGACGTTTGTACACGCGCAAATGAATGTGCGAGTTTAGTAGAATTGCTTGCATGTCGTGGTTATCAAACAAAATGGCGCGAAAAGGGTGCCGATTAACGCGCCAGCCCTCGTTGAAGTGTCAGTGATGTCAACAACGTAATGCGGGGTGGGGTGCGGTATTAAAAATGAGTGCGGGGCGGTGAGTGGCCGTTCTGTACGTTAGTACTATTACTTATTCTGTGCTTCAGTGACCAAATAAATACTTAAAAGAGCTTTAGAGGAGGCTTTAAATGAGAGAGGTGCGTGGTGGCGCAAAGGATTGCGTGCTCTGGCTGCGATTTAGCAATGTTCAGGATGGGTGACCAAAAATTTATTATCTCGAGCAACTTACTTTTTGATATATGGCGTTCTTGGATACGTATTCACGGGGACGGGAAATGTCTGAAATAAAAAAAGAAAATATAAGTTTAACATTCCGAATAGCCTGTAGACTTCTTCAAGAATGTTGCTATCATAAATGAATTTATCAAATCAGACCGGTACCTAGTTCTAGAGATACAAGTTTGAATATAAGTAAGTATTGTAGGTACAAACTCTTCAGCTTTTTATTCCAGTTTAGAAGTAAAGTTTTAATGTTTATATGATTTAAGAGTGTATCACGTCCGCGCGCCCGACCGAGTTTAGGTATTTGATAGACCGCAGCTGGCTGTGTGCAAGTCACACGCACACATCGACGTGAGATTGCCGCCAACCCGAAGTAATAAGTGACAGGGATCCGGCAAAGGATTTGTTGGTACCTATATAATTTTTTTATCTTGCTTTACGGTAATGAATACTAAAAATAAAATTACGACCATTTTCTTATGTAAAACATAATTGGCGCGACTTGGCAGTAAAATGGACACGAATGCCGCGACAGAAAATAGCATGACCGTCGTGCCAGGATGCTAAGATGTTAAACATCTGCCTGGCATCCCATGAAGGCCAATTTTTCGGGATGAGGTTTACAAAAATAGTATTTTTGGATCCAAGATGGCGGACAACTTTTTTTTTAATTTTGCAATATGGGTATCGTTTTATAAGTGTTTCAGTGCGCTGATTACGAAAATAACATTTATTTTGGAATCCAAGATGGCGGACAACTTTTTTTTCACGTTTACAATATGGGTATGGTTATTAGGTATTTCGGTGCGCTGATGACAAAAATAACATTTATTTTGAGATCCAAGATGGCGGACAACTTTTTTTTAACGTTTACAATATAGGTATGGTTATATAGGTATTTCGGTGCGCTGATGACAAAAATAAGATTTATTTTGAGATCCAAGATGGCGGACAATTTTTTTCAAGTTTTCAATATGGGTATGGTTATATAGGTATTTCGGTGCGCTGATGACAAAAATAACATTTATTTTGAGATCCAAGATGGCGGACAACTTTTTTTTCACGTTTACAATATGGGTATGGTTATATAGGTATTTCGGTGCGCTGATGACAAAAATAACATTTATTTTGAGATCCAAGATGGCGGACAACTTTTTTCAAGTTTACAATATGGGTATGGTTATATAGGTATTTCGGTGCGCTGATGACAAAAATAACATTTATTTTGAGATCCAAGATGGCGGACAACTTTTTTTCAAGTTTACAATATGGGTATGGTTATATAGGTATTTCGGTGCGCTGATGACAAAAATAACATTTATTTTGAGATCCAAGATGGCGGACAACCTTTTTTTCACGTTTACAATATGGGTATGGTTATATAGGTATTTCGGTGCGCTGATGACAAAAATAACATTTATTTTAAGATCCAAGATGGCGGACAACTTTTTTTCAAGTTTACAATATGGGTATGGTTATATAGGTATTTCGGTGCGCTGATGACAAAAATAACATTTATTTTGAGATCCAAGATGGCGGACAACTTTTTTTTCAAGTTTACAATATGGGTATGGTTATATAGGTATTTCGGTGCGCTGATGACAAAAATAACATTTATTTTAAGATCAGCGTCCCCGAAAACCTATTAAACGATACCCATATTGTAAAATAATAAAAAACTGTCAGCCATCTTGGATCTCAAAATAAATGTTATTTTCGTCATCAGCGTCCCCAAAAACCTATAAAATGATACCCATATTGTAAAATAAAATAAAAAATTGTCCGCCATCTTGGATCTCAAAATAAATGTTATTTTCGTCATCAAGCGTCCCCAAAACCTAGAAAACGATACCCATATTGTAAAATAAAATAAAAAACTGTCCTCCATCTTGGATCTCAAAATAAATGTTATTTTCGTCATCAGCGTCCCCAAAAACCTATATAACCATACCCATATTGTAAACTTGAAAAAAAAAAACTGCCCGCCATCTTGGATCTCAAAATAAATGTTATTTTTGTCATTAGCGCACCGAAAAACCTATAAAAACATACCCATATTGTAAAATTGAAAAAAAAAAGTTGTCCGCCATCTTGGATCTCGAAATAAATGTTATTTTCGTTATCAGCGCACTGAAAAACTTGTGAAACGATATACATATCGCAAAATTAAAAAAAAAAAGTTGTCCGCCATCTTGGATCTTGATTTAGATTTATTTTGATTTTTATGATTTCGATTTCTATGATTTCGATCTATTACGATTTCTATGATTGCGATTTATTACGATTTCTATTTCATCAAAAATTGTCGGCCATCATTCATGAGTATGAAAATGGTACCTATATAAATTTCAAAACGATTAAAAGTAATAAATATGTAATTCTGATCTACATTACTCTCTGCTGTCTGTGAATACATGAACACGCGAAAATTAAATGCCTCCCGAGCAGCAGAGCGACGTGGATTCCCCTTGACTCTTACCGGCAGACTGATTTTTCGTGGGCTTGGAACTCGTAGATATATATTGAGCGATGGCATTGCCATACAAAAAATGTATGGGGAATTTCTTAGTGAATTGTTACGATATATAATATTTTTTTCGAGTTATTTTTCAAAAATCTAAAACGAGCAACTTGTAGCTAGTTTAATAAACTCGCGATTTAACATTATGTAGAAATTATAATTTGTGTTTTACATAATGATTTCGTTAAAGCCGTGAACCTTGTTTTTCGTATTTTTCGTGTTTTCTGGAAGGTATTTACGCAAAAATAAAAGGCAAAATATTTTTATCTGTCTCGTATAAGTAGTAGCAGTTATTTGAGAAGCCTATAGTACTATTTTTATTATCAATAATGATCTAGTTTTGGCACCAGGGTCAATTCAGTAACGCCTGTTTTGGCTAAAAACGTGTGATGCAGGCTTAACTATATTTTTACCTGGAATGTCTCGTTGATAGCTCGCGCGAGTGACTTTGGGGGGGCGGGCTTTGCTGGCGGAGGGGGCAATGCCGACACAATCTGAGAAACAAGAGAAAGTTGATAGGAAATTAACTGTGACCCACAGCTTCGCTTCCGTAGGAATTTGGGGATTCTGGACAATCTGGATAGTAGATAGATATATATTTTTAATCTCCACAGGTAAGCCCGTCCGAACAAATATCAAATCAAACTCTTCACCATCGTTATTAATAAAGTCTTCAGACTAATTTGAATGTATAAATAGCATAAAGCATAGTTATATAATATAATCAATGAAGGATGTCAATGAGTGTAAACGTTTTTCCGCTTACTACATACATACATACATAGAATCACGTCTTTGTCCCTTACGGGGTAGACAGAGCCAAGAGTCGTGAGACTCGAAGGCTACGCTTAGCTAAATAGTGGGCTTACTAGTTACGATAACTTTCATTACGATGCCTTCGCAAAGTAGGTACCGTAAGGTTCCGTGGGAACGCCACAAGTGGGGGGGGCTGAAATTATGAATATTACTAGGATAGTATTATAATATAATCTGTGATATCACTAACTTCGCTGTTATCTTGCGTGGTGGCAGCGGTGGGACTCGGCTGGGTTTTCTTCTCTCCGAGGCTCGAACCATTTTGTTCCAAAGCTGAAAGCAATGCTTTTTGATCAATTTAAATAGATATTGGTATCTGGTTTGATGTCACTGAAATATAGATAAATTGAACGAGACAAGATGGCTTTAATGAGGTCTAGTACTTTAAATCATAAATATTTAAAGTTGATGGATGATCCATTAAAGTTTGTTATTTTTCATGCAAGAACTACTGGACGGATTTCGATGAAATTTGATACACGGGCAGAAAAAATACTCTTAAAATGACATAAGGTACTTTTTATCCCGAAATTCTTACTGGAACGGAACCCTGGGGTGCAGCTAGTAACATTAAATGGTTTTCTTTTTTTTAGATATGTTTTATGAAGATTTCGATTTATAGAAATTAACGTGTACAATTTTAGAATAACATTGTTATTGGTCTAAGTAGGTGTATGAACATAAATGTTATATGTTTTCTTACATCGAGGATAATTGTAGTCTATAAGAGATTCGCCCGGAATGCTGTCTGTTCGTGATCTGCTGTGATCCTGCAGAGAATAACGATTCACAATTAAAATAAATAAAAAATACAAAATTCGTTTATTTTTCTATACAAACTGTATATGTACAAGTTAGGAGGTTACATAAAAATAGTATTTAAAAAGTACAAGGTACCTGTAGGTTTTTAATACCTTTTCTATGCATAAATTGTACAAACAATGAATTAATATAAGAAATGTTAAATGAGAATGACTGACATGTCAACGCAGAGCCAAAACCGTTAGACGTTGACACGTCAAGTAATGCAGAGATGTTCTATATAGTTTAACTAACTTTTGCCCGCTGCTTCATCCGCGTAAATTATACACCGAAACCCTCCTCATGACCCACCCCATCTAATTGGTGAAGACCGCATGAAAATCCGTTCCGTAGCTTTAGAGTTTATCGCGAACAGACAGACAGACTCGGTGGGGAACTTTATTTTATAATATGTAAAGAATGAGCACTAACATGCTGGGAGCAAAAATAAACATAGAATACGCCAGCTCCTTCTCTTCACGCGCAGATTGTAAAAGTCAACCAAGGGAAAGTACTTAAAACTGGGAATTGCTCCACTCACTGGCGATGGGCTAGTAAACTGTCACTATGTACCTGAATCTCCATTCCTTTAACTCAGCTAAGCGTGGCCTTCGAATCTCACGATTCTTAGTTCTGTCTATTCCATACATACATACATAGAATCACGTCTTTATCCCTAACGGGGTAGACAGAGCCAAGAGTCGTGAGACTCGAAGGCCACGTTTAGCTGAATAGATGGCTTTCTGATGGAATGGAGATTCAGGTATAGTGACAGGTTGCTAGCCCATCGCCTATGAGTGGAGGAATTCCCAGTTTAAAGCTACGTAAAAAATAAACACGTGACAGTATGCATCGAAGTCGCTGGCAAAAGCTCAGATAGAAAGTCCTTAGAGATTAGAAGACTATATTAATGATCTTATAAACGTATGTAGTTCACGGGAACTCCCGACAGACTGCCAAACCATAAACAAATAGAGAAGGGACTCGTGTGTGTCGATTCCCGCCGAGTAGTATTGGACCCTTCACGATGCTTGCTATTAGTTAGTACTGATACGTACAGGGATGATGCTCAACGTCCACTGTTGCCGGGGCTTCCCCGCCACGCGAGCGGTGCTGGCTTGCTGAAGCGGCGTCTGGTGACAATGTATCATACTAATTTAACGGGGAAGTGTTTGAAAGTTTGTTTGTAGGGGTTGATCGTCGGAACTACTATATCGATTTCAAAAATTCTTTGAAAGCTACATTATACCAGAGTGACATAGGCTACAATTTATGTATGTACCTCCCGAGCGAAGCCGAGGCGGGGCGCTAGTCTCTACATATAATAACGGTGTAACTGGTCTGGTTTTGCATTGGGCCTTGTGGTCAGACCTGCCTTACAAAGATACCGTATCGTACAAAGATGTTGGGTGAGCATTTGCTCAATAGAGCTTCCCCTTATAATAGTAAGGTTGGTACGGGGAGACGCTATAATAAACTATATCGCCGCCCTCGAGCGTTATGGGATCTGGTCCGGTCTGTCTCTACATAAAGATAAGAACGAAATGTATGGAAGCAGATAGGGCCATAGAACAAATTTTTTTTTTGCCTACTTAAGTATTTGTTTGTAGCGCATCACAAAAATTAGTTACTAGTTTTTCAAACTAGCTAGTTTTTTAAACTAGTAACTAATTTTTGATGCAGTTTGCACAGTTAAGTTCTAACTTACGAAATATTAAGTCAAAGACCTACTCTCGTCTTTTACCTCGATTTCTTTCCCCAATTTTTTCCTAAGATCCGCATTAAAATTTTCCGCAAATCCGTCTGCTATGAAGTATCTGTAAAAGACGACATTTATATGAAAATCACTTTAAGTTTGGATGGATTGGTTTAGGAGATGAGGTAACAAACAAACTCACTTAACATTAATAATATTAACTGGGATTGGTACGATCCTAACAGATCAAAAGAAAGTGATGATGAGTGTAGAGGAAGCGAGAGCGCTTCCAATACACTCAGTACATCACTCTCGTTATACATGCTCACGCGAGTATTATATAGAGAGTGATGTAGCTTTGAGACATAATTACTATGATTCTATTATTAGTTTTTGACGTGAAAAAGAGTCTTGTTTAAAGGCCAAGTTTCAATAAAGAATTTCTGATTTCTGATTTACTGAGTGATGTGATGCTCGCAGACTCCATAACCGGTAGAGTTCCCATGTACTTCTACTATCTTATTAAGAACGTCCTCAATCTAGATAGCTATTTATTTATTGGGTCCCTCGTCCTCATTACACAAGGAGTCTATTTCTGGACATAGAACAGGTCTGCAATCAGGGTTGAAAATTTTGATATTACGTTACAGTTTCAGCTAAGGAAGGAAGGCAAAATACTCACTTATGCCTCAAAAGGGCAGAAGCACTCGGTCTTGCCCTGGGCTCAGTCCTCAGACACGCTGCCAGCAGTTCCCTGCCGGCGCCTGAAAGAAAAAGGAAAAGATTCCTTAACACGGTTTATTGTAGGAGTGGACAGAAAGGCATCGTAACAGTAAGAAAACAGTCAGCTTTATGCACGGTGCACCGTGGTGGAAGGTTCTCATCCAGCGATATTGCAGTTTAGTCGTGTAAACGAACAGACAGATAGGTACACTTTTTCCAATAAATCTGTGGTTGTCTTTAGCAGTCTGATTTTGACTGACGAAGACGTGAGTCTTCTTCAGTCGATTGTCTCGTCAATTGTAACGACATAGACACATCCCAGACACTTCATACAATGCTCGCAAATTTACTCTACATAGGTTAAAAATTTAGTAGGACTGCTTGCGAGTCGTGGTTATCAAAATGGCGCGAAAAGTGCGCCGATAAAAGCGCTAGCCCTCGTTCAAGTGTCAGTGATGTACTACGAAGTGCGGGGTAGGGTGCGGTATTTGAAATGAGTGCGGGGCGGTGAGTGGTCGTTCTGTAAGTTAGTGCTATTACTTATTCTGTGTCATGGAGTCAGTCGATGGTCAGTAAGGAGGCTGAACCAATTGGGTGAAATGGTTCCAGTATGAGAGGCCTGATCACCCGTCTGGTGCATGCGCTGGCGTCCCCAAAAGTAAACAGCCAGTAAGGAGGCTGAACCAATTGTGTGAAATGGTCCCAGTATGAAAGGACTGATCGTGTCCTCAAAAGTAAATAAACTTCATTTTTTCTTAATTGTCCTATTATGTAAACAATCTTCACAGTACTTTTTATTGTATTTTGTTGAAATTAAATCAAATTCAAACCTAAACATTCTAAAGTAAAACATTTATTAACCATTAAAGTAATTTCATAAAAAGTCTATTTTAATTTATATTTTTGTTAAATCATAAAAAGACCTTTGAATATTTAATCTCAAAGACATAGTAAGATTGTTTACATAATAGGACAATTATGGATAAATGGACTTTAGTAATAAGGAGGCTGAACGCCACTACAATACCAATGCTGGGCAGGTTGTTGATGCGCACGGCGGTGGCGGCCGTCGCGCCCAGCGCCGCCGCGCCCGACAGCCGCGACACCACCTGCTGGTGCCGCGGGGCCAGCTTGCCTGGTGGAGAATCAATAAAGTCACCAATAAAGTCAATTATTTTTATTTATATAGGCTTAAAAATAGTACTTATAAATCGTCACATTTTTGTTTTTAGTTAGTTGACGTCATAAAATTACTTAAAGCTAAGTTTACCACCGCCTCCAAAGCGCACATGTGACCAGAGTAGTTTGTCGTTGATTAGCGTAGGTGAATTCAATATTGTCATCTCAGGTTTTATGCGGCGTAATGCGCCAAATTTTAAAAGACAAAAAATATTTAAAAAAATCGCTTTCTCACATATAAAGAAGGAGAAAATAAGATAAGAAAATAAGGTCGATTATCTTCTCAGCCCGAAGAAGTCCATTGGTGGATATAGGCCTCTCCTACCTCACATAGATGGTAGACGCATGCCGCTTTTAATCGGTCTATGTGAAAACTGGTAAGTACTTTTATTAAATTCATTGAGATTTATTTATAGATACAAAAGTAGGCAGTCTCACCAACAGTCTTGATGATGAGTGCCAGCTGGTCGATGTCGGAGTCACCCGGGAATAGCGGGTCGCCGGTCATCATCTCCGAGAACAGGCATCCGATGGCCCAGATGTCCACTTCGGGGCCATACCTAAGATACAAAGGATCTGCTTATCATATTAATATTAGAAAGAGGAAGTTTCTGTAATTTTGTGAGTTTGTTTGTAGGGGATAATCTTCGGAACTACTGAACCGATTTCAAAAATTCTTTCACCAATAGAAAGCTACATTATACCGGAGTGACATAGGCTACAATTTTTGTACGGAACTTCCGGGCGAGGCCGGGGCGGACCCCTTATTATAGATAAGATGCAAGCGCAAATGCGCGCAGGTCCAAGAAGCGGGAGGGACCCCACGGGTAACGGTTTGCTAGAAGGCGGGTGTGACTCTCCTCCTCGCGCTGTAACACCCCGCTGACATCTAAAATTCGCTAATACGATGCGACTTGTGACTATGTTCAGAAACATACTCGATGCAAGACTACAAGTGGGTGCAATTTGAGATCGAATGAAAAGTAATTACCTGTGCTCAGCGACCAAAAGTTCCGGAGCTCTATACCACCTGGTGGCTACATACTCCGTGTAGGGCTCCCCTGGGGCGGCCAGGGCTCTCGCGAACCCTAGGTCGCAGAGCTTCACTATCCCAGTGTTGGACACAAGGACGTTTTCGGGTTTGACATCCCGGTGGATGATCTGGAAGGATTCAAATGAAGACATGTGAAAGATGTTGGTACACACATTCTTTAATAACTTTCGCATTTATAAAATTACTAGCTGTTGCCCGCGGCTTCGCCCGCGATGGATGTTATTATACATATAAACCTTCCTCTTGAATCACTCTATCTATTAAAAAAAACCACATCAAAATCCGTTGGGTAGTTTCAAAGATTTAAGCATACAAAGGGACATAGGGACAGAGAAAGCGACTTTGTTTTATACTATGTAGTGAAGTAGTAACATACTTAAGTAAATATTAAGATGACCAATTATTTTTACAATTTTTTCAAGCAAACTATAGGTATCATAGTCTTGAAAAGAAAATATTTCAGATACACAACTTTACATGATTATTTCGCTCATGGTTGAAATTTAAAACATAAAAGGGGGTCTTACGGAGTTCTGATGGCAGTACTCGATTCCCTTCAGCAACTGATATAGGTGTTTCTTGGCAGTGTCCTCTCCGAGCCCCCCCGAGGAGGACTCGAGCTCGTCGAGCAGCGTGTGGTCCAGGTACTCGAATACCAGGTAGAACCGGCGCTTACGCCGGAACACGTCGATCATGTTCACCAGGTGGTCATGACGGAGTTTCTGCAATTGGAATATGACTTCTTCTTCTTAGCGTGTCGACTCGAGCGTAGTATATTTGTGAAGACCAGTACGACGCCACTGAACAGCATTATCCGAATGGGTATGGATGGATTGGATTGGAATATGAATACGATATTATCACGCCATTGGGCAGCACTAGCATCCGCACTATTCTTATTCATTTACACAGTTCTATCATTGCTTATTAGAAATGAGGAAGGCCAGACTGGAGCGCAAGGAGGAAATCTCCAAACATAAAATTTTGGACATTTGAAATACTATGAGTAAGATAATGATTATCTTAGTAAGATTCAAGTGTACAGATTTGGATGTTTGTTACCTATTCATTCCTTAAAGGTACTCGTATATGAAAAAAATCCCAGTATGTTCAGCATCCGTACCTTCCGGAGCACCATCTTTAGGGCGGCCGCATCGTCTTTTGTCTCCAGGAACTTCTTGATGGCGACCAGCTGCCCGTTGACACTGATCATGGATATAGCTGTCTGTAACGTGAATCATATCAACTAGATCACCTTCAACATCCGTATCTCCCTCAGCGCCATCTTCCGGACGGCCGCATCGTCTTCTGTCTCCAGGAACTTCTTGATGGCGACCAACTGCCCGTTGTCCCGGCGGCGGCATTTTAGCACCACTCCGTAGGAACCCTCGCCTACCTGCAATACACGTTTTTAATGGATGAACTAAAACTAGGTTGGTCAAACAAAAAAAACTTAAGTATAACTAGTAATCAGAATTCGTAATATCTATAATTCCATGCTACGAATAATAGCACACTTTGTGTTTGTTTGTCCTTCTTTCACTTCAAAACAGAGAAATTGAAGGTACTCCATCAACCAGAACCGGTTTTTGATGATGATGATATAATTTAGATATCTGTGGGTTGAAGATATGGTACTTACAAGCTTTGAAATGTGTATCAGGAGTCAATCAGGACCGAAGTTCAAATAAATCAGTCGAGCGTTCAACTCGACGGGGTTGCGTCGATTGCAAAAAATAAAGATAAGTTTTCAGCTCAATTGGAAACTGGCTGGACTGGTTCAAAATAAGAAGGGGAAAACCCAAGAAGAGCTATCTTGATGCCGTCAAGAAGGATATGCGTGCTAATGGTTTCACAACTAAGGATGCCGAAGACCGTGCGAAGTGGAGAAGAAAATGTAGGAAAGCGGACCCTATGCTCAGACGTGTATGCTGAGGATGCAACCGGGAAAGCGTTTTTATGAGAGAGAGATAGCTGAAGCTAAAGTTCATAAAAGAGTAGACTCACGACTGATAACTGTTCGTATTTGTCCATGCCTCGACTACAGGGCGTGGAGGGAGACAGGGATGCGCGACGCTCCATAGTCGCTTGTTAAACTCTGTGCCATGGTTATACTGTACTCTGAGGCAACCTGAGAACAAAGAATAAAATATATTTAGCTATATATTGTAACCTATACTTCCTTATTCCTTCCATACTAATATTATAAATGCAATCTCCTTTTACTTCCTTGCAATTGTATCCATTTACTGTAACCTTGAAACCGTTTATTTTTACAAACATCAAGAATACCTACATAACAGTAAAAAAGACATCAAATGACGATTTGACGTCATCGCCATCGCATTCTTTATTAAAACCGAAATTGTCATGTTTGCTCGCTGACATCACACAATCGTTGGTTAAAAAAGTTATGCCCACAATGTCAAAGGTAAAAGGCATTTTCTCTGACGTCACCGTCATTACTGTTACTATACAGCCTATAGGGAATACCAGACCATATAACTGCAGAAATTACAGGTACTGAATAAAACAGTCACGAACGATCGGCTCGTCTCATTTATTTGTCATTTTCCACATCGGCCTATAATTACGTTTGTCGAAGATATCTTTGTGTTCGCAACTTGATAGCGGTTGTCGTGAAAAATTAATGTTCAGTTGTTGTGGTACAAGTTGATTTTATAAAATACTAACTGTGCTCTGGGTCTACGCTCCCGTGGGACTTTCAGGATATAAAGTACCCCGTACATGAGTCATTGATTGATTGAACCTGTGATCATTGTGTATCGGACATAAGTCAAATGCCTAGCCGACTGAACCATCACTGCTTCAATCTTCTTTTCTACTATTTGGGGCAACACCTACGAGATAGCCAGAATCTACTCTGACTACATTAAGTAACATTTCGGTATCTTGATGACCTCCTGGCGTAGCCAAGATGCTCGTAGCATCTATGGGCTAATGAGGACGGTTGCGGTTAGATATCGGATATTCAGTAGGGCCCTTTCGTTGCAAGGCCCTTTCGTTGTAAGGCCCTTTAGGCCCTGAGTTCGATTCCCAGCACGGACAAATATTTGTTCTTGTTTTCACAGACACAAGCTTAGAGTTTAGTGCAAGCCATTTAGTGTTGTCCATTTACTTATTTACATTTGTTACTCAATCACACCTCAATCGTTGAGAATTTTGATTAAATTCGAGTACGTACTAGTTATTAAGTAGATCTTGGCTTGTCCACATAGACCATACAACAAGTTATTAAATACATAATGGAAATAGACGATCCGCCGCCGCCAGTGTAATTAGTTTCATACTAATTCCTACAACAGAAAAACACCTGCGATTCCCATAGTGAATAACTTAGAAGAATATAGCTTGGATTGTACTCCAACTATAATGACTCTTCGATATGAAAAGACACTGCCCTAGCTATTTATTATATTTAATAGGTGTTTGTTCACTTTCCAAAGTTTTCTGAATGTACGGGAATTATTAAGTGAAAGACATTTCAAATATATTTTTTCAATCAATCAAATCATTTATTGCGTTAACATAGGTTACATACAGAGGTGTTAAATACAATTGAGTGAGTTCGTCTAGGTCCCGTAACATGTTTACGTAAGAACTTTTCATAAAGTATCAGAAAACTAAAAAAAAGATGAACGAAATCAATCAGTAAAGTCATTCTCAAGTTATAGCGTGAATAAGTAGGTAAAAACAATAAACATTTTACCACTCCTCCCGAGGGAATTTCCTTTTCGGGGGAATAGCTTTGTCGAGTTTTTTCAATGAGGATTTGTTAATCACCCCACAGGTATATAACTTAGTTGCAGAGTTCAGTTTCTCTTCGATGTACTTTTTATCTTCAGTGACTCCATAGCCACCACATGTTCGGAGACTTCGTTCAGACATGAATCAATTGTCTTCATGAGCACAGAGCATCGCCCTTCAAGCCCTCATTGAGCTAACGTTTTTACCAGTTTTTCCGCTTACTTAGTTGACGCTACTGGGGAGTGAGGTCTGTCAGATAGTACAATACTGTCATCAGCTGTCAAATAAAATGACAGTATTTTATCATCTGACAGACCTTACACGCCAGCAAGCGGAAAAAGGATAACTCTTATTATAGCGCAGTAAATAGAGCGAACCTTCCCTAGGGCACAGAATTAATATTTGCCTAGGGGTTAATTACGTGCACGGAAAAAAAAGCTCGCGGAATTATTTTTGCATCAAGAATATTTTTATTCTCAGAAATATTGTTTTAAGTTAAATAAATGTTTGCTTGAGTTAACAAGAATATCTCAGCTCAACAAATATGATATTCTCCATGAAAAACAATATTATTCTTAGTAAATTTACTAAAAATAAAACAATAATTTTTAATTCAAGTGTTTTAAAGCGTTGGCTGAATAAAAATTACTGTCTTAAATTAAGATTTTCATGTGTTTTAATCCGAGGGGCAGTTGTTTGGGTTCAAGAGCCTTACAGATTTGAACCAAAAGTTGCACTTGTTGACTTAAAGCTAAACATCAAAATTTGTTAACTGAAGAATATATTCTTAAAATAAAATCTATATTTTCTCTGATTTAATAAATTTACGTTGCTTTTATCCCAAAATTAGGAAAGTTTTCAAACAAGAAAACATTTTTTTGTTGGAGAAAGTTCGTTTTTGTAATCAAGAAAAAAATATTTTAGGGTAAGTAAGGTTAGCATTAGCGTAAGAATCCAAATTATTTTGACTGAAGTCGTTCAATGTTTTCAAACAAGACTTTTTCATTTTCTGAGAATAAATTATATTGTTCAACTAATAATATTGATATTTCAAAATTAAGAAAAATGATGTTTCTTTATAAGAAGTTGTAAAGTTTGCATTAAGAAAAAAGTATTTTAGATTAAGTACGGTTAGCATTGACTTGAGAATCCAAATTTTTGAACTAAAATAATTCAATGTTTTCACACAAGTCGTTTTCGTTTTGTGAGAACAAAATATGATATGCAACTAAGAATATTATTTTTTTCTAAATAAGAAAGAATAACGGTTCTTCATAAGACGTTTAATTGTTTGGGCCAAGAAAAAAATATTTTAGTGTAAGTAAGGTTAGCATTAGCGTAAGAATCCAAATTATTTAGACTAAAATCATTCAATGTTTTTATATAAGACTTTTTCGTTTTCAGATAATTAATTATATTGTTCAACTAATAATATTAATATTTCAAAATGAAGAAAAATTATGTTTCTTTATAAGTTGTTGTAAAGTTTGAATTAAGAAAATAGTATTTTAGAATAATTACGATTAGCATTGGATTAAGAATCCAAATTGTTTGAACTGAAATAATTCAATGTTTTCACACAAGACGTTTTCGTTTTGTGAGAACAAAATATGATATGCAACTAAGAATATTATTTTTTCTAAATAAGAAAGAATAACGATTCTTCATAATACGTTTAATTGTTTAAATCAAGAAAAACATATTTTAGGATAAGTAGGGTTAGCATTAGCGTAAGAATCCTAATTATTTTGACTGAAATTATTTAATGTTTTCAAACAAGACTTTTTCTTTTTCTGAGAATAAATTATACTATTCAACTAAGAATATTGATATTTTAAAATTAAGAAAAATGATGTTCCTTTATAAGGTGTTGAAAAGTTTTGCATTAAGAAAAACGTATTTTAAATTAAGTAAGGTTAGCATTCGCGTAAGAATCCGAATTATTTTTATTGAAATCGTTCAATGTTTTCACACATTACGTTTTCGTTTTGTGAGAACAAAATATGATATACAATTAAGAATATATTTTTTTCTAAATAAGAAAGAATAACAATTCTTCATAATACGTTTAATTGTTAGAAAAAAATATTTTAGGGTAAGTAAAGTCAGCATTAGCGTAAGCATCCAAATCATTTTGACTGAAATCGTTAAATTTTTTTACACAAGACTTTTTCATTTTCTGATAAGTAATTATATTGTTCAATTAATAATATTGATATTTCAAAACTAAGAAAAACTATGTTTCTTTATATAAGTTGTTGTAAAGTTTGCAATAAGAAAAAAGTGTTCTAGATTAAGTACGGTTAGCATTGGCTTGAGAATCCAAATTGTTTTAAATTAAATAATTCAATGTTTTCACACAAGACGTTTTCGTTTTGTGAGAACAAAATATGATATGCAACTAAGAATATTATTTTTTCTAAATAAAAAAGAATAACGATTCTTTATAATACGTTTAATTGTTTGGACCAAGAAAAAAAATATTTTAGGGTAAGTAAGGTAAATTCGCGTAAGTATCCAAATTATTTTTACTGAAATCGTTCAATGTTTTTATTTTTACACAAGACTTTTTCGTTTTCTGATAATTAATTTAGTATATTGTTCAACTAATAACATCAATATACGATGGTTTTTTTATTAGTATGTTATTGTTAAGTATGAATCAAGAAAATAGTGTTTAAAGTTAAGTACGGTCAGCAATAACTTGAGAATTCAAATTAGGTATTTGAATTGAAATAGTTAAATGTTTTAACACAATACCTTCTCGTTTTCTGAGAATAATTAATACTTAGTTTCAACTAAGTAATTTGTAAAGTTTAGATAAAAAAAAAGTATTTCACATATTATTATACTTTAAAGACATATATTAAAAATATGTTTGAGTGTAAGTTCGTACTTAGCATTGACGTAAGAATAGTATATCCCATAACACAAGTCTCGAACTTACTTTGGGGCTAACTCAGTCTGTGTGATTTGTCCCTTTATATTTTTTTTTTCACTCTCCTGCGAATTAAATCGTATTTATTAGTGGGGTACTCAATTCTCATAAAGTGTAAAATTAAATGCAATGACACAGAGTGGGCTGTGAAAAAAGGCACTTCCGATGTGCAAGAAATACACCCCAATAAAAGAAAAAGTTAATGTTTTTTATGTAGATAACAAACATTAACTTTTTCTTTTATTGGGGTGTATTTGTTAACCTACGTACTTATACCTACCTATTTTCTGGCGATTTTGCAGGCTACAGAAACCATTTTCAGCCTTTACCAATTTTTAAAAACTAATACAGTGGGAGTCGTATTTGGTACCTATTTTACTTACGTAGGTAGGAACACTGAATATGCGCAATACTCTTTTTACATTATAAGTAGATAGATACCTAGCAATTTTAGCTTAGCATAGGCATGTAGTAGTTCCCCCCCCGAACGGGTTCCCATCTTGTAGCGATGGGGGGGCTCAGTACCAGCGGTTGCCTCGGCCGCAGGGAAGCTAAAAGGAACCCATGGCCCGGGAGTGACGACCCCGGGCCGGGAGGAGGCCGCTTTGAGTGGCCTGGCTGTGAGATTAGGGGGCACGGCCCTACTCTCACAGCCGTGGTAGGGGTCGCGGGGGAGGAGGAGTGCCGGTATTGCGGTGCGCCGTTCTCCCTATCCTCCGCGACCGAGCGTGGCCGCGGCGCTGTGCACGGTGTCGGTGGGGCCGCAGGGGAAGAGGCGTGTCGGTATTGCGGTGCGCCGCTCTCCCTGTCCTCTGCGGCCGACGCGTGGTGGGCCTGTCTCGGTCGCAGGGGATAGGGACAACCTGTCCTCTGCGGCTGAGATGTGGTAGGGCCTGACTTGGTCGGGTCCCAAAAAGTTGAGGGCTGGTTGGGTGGCGGAAACGGGATTCCGTCGCTCGGCTTAACGGCCCTCGGGTGGAAAGGCGCACCCGGATCAAGTGTGCCTTTACCCTAGCGGGAATTTTGGTGCTTATCCCGCTGGCCGCTCCGACCCTCTCGCTGGAGAGGTGCTTCGGGAGCGAGCCGTGCTGGGGCCGCCGTGGTAGCGGCCGCCGCGCCAGGGCTGTGGAGCGAGAGTAGCACACGGTCCTGGCATATATGCGGCAGGGGTTGACTCCGTGTGGTTTTAGTGGGTTCAAGTCCCACATACCCGTCCGGCTTCCCGTGGCTGGATGGACGAGACGAAGGTCTTTCCACACGTTAAAAAAAAAAAAAAAAAAGGCATGTAGTAGTTCGCGGTTCGCCTAGAACCGATCTCATGATATGATACGTTTGAAATACATAGCTAGTAGCTAGCTAGGTACTTATTAGCTTATTTCTAATTTGTAGTAGGTAGTAGGTATTTAAAAGTAAGAAGGTAGATACGTACTCAAATACCTACTTAGCTCTCTTAATAGAGATACCTACTTACCTATACATAAAAATTCCGTTCGTATGTTCTTGATACCTATATGATCCTATGCTGAATTGCTGAGTACAAAAAAATACCTAAAAAAAACTAAAAGTACCTACCTACCCTAAAAAAAGTTCTGTCCTATGCTGTCAAGAAACAAATTCTCAATATAAGATAACGAAAACTCTTGAATCAAAATTGTGTTTGTTGACTGTTAGTCAAGAATTGCAATTTTAATCTAAGAAAACTTTTTTTTAAAACATTACTATCCAAGAATTTAAGTTTTAGATTAAAATTACTTTTCTTGATAGACGTTCGATCGTCATTGGTTGGTTAGACGCCGAGCAAACGGAAACGGAAGAAACGACTGACATTGAGTGTTACCATAAGTGCACAGCGGGCGATGACGTCAGCTGGTATGAGATTACCATGGTTCACCCAATGAAGTAAAATACAAAAATGTTTTATAAATGATTTAATTTTATAAAATGGTCAATTTGTTTTCTTATAAATGATTTAATTTTATAAAATCGTCAATTTGTTTTTTACCTTCACACGACTTTGCATTTGTTTTGAGAACAGCAAATATTCTGAATCTAATAAAAATTTTGATAAAATACTTAATCATGTGGAAAGCATGGACACAAAGAATTAAATGATATTTATTCTAATATATCACCGTACAATGTTTTAAAACGCTGAAGAAACACGTTTCTTGTATGACGACCCCCTGTAATGTTTTACTTTATCTTATTTTTAGTACTTGTTGTTATAGCGGCCATATTAATACATAATCGGTGAAATTTTTAAGTGTCTAGCTATTACGGTTCAAAACATTGTGCCCTGTGACAGACGGACAGACAGCGGAGTCTCAGTGTCCCGTTTGCACCCTTTGGGTACGGAACCTTAAAAACTACAAAAAACTGACGTGACACATAATTATACAATGAAATTTTAATAAAAGGGTCAGTAAATGATTTGACTTGAAAATACTTTTTACATTATATATAAGTAGGTTCCTAGCAGTTTTAGCTTCGCATAGGCATAGGTACCTAAATACTTACTAGATCGGACTTAGGTTAGAAGGTACTTACCGTAGTAGTTCGCGGTTCACCTAGAACCGATCTCATGATATGATACGTTTGAAATAGCTAGTAACTAGCTAGGTACTTATTAGCTTATTTCTAATTTGTGGTAGGTAGTAGGTATTTAAAAGTAAGAAAGTAGGAACGTACTTAAATACCTACTTAGCTCTCTTAAGAGAGAGTACATACCTACATACCCTAAAAAAAGTTCTCTCCTATGCTGTCAAGAAACAAATTCTAGTATAAGATAACGAAAACTCTTGAATCAAAATTGTGTTTGTTGACTGTTAGTCAAGAAATGCAATTTTAATCTAAGAAAACTTTTTTTTAAAACATTACTATCCAAGAATTTAAGTTTTAGATTAAAATTACTTTTCTTGACTGACGTTCGATCGTCATTGGTTGGTTAGACGCCGAGCAAACGGAAACGGAAGAATCGACTAACATTGAGTGTTACCATCTCAAAACTCCTCGATTTTGGGGATGTTTCAATGTTTGTAACGACGACTAAGTATTAAGCTGTTCGACCATTACATCAGAATCGGAGCGAACGATGCGTACGGATCTTTCGCTTGTATGGATTTCTATGGCTATAGCTATAACTATATCACACACAAATCCATACAAATGACAAATCCGTAAGCATCGTATGCTCCCATTCCGATGCAGTGGGGGCGCAGATTTAAGGAATACCAAGTAATTAGGTTGGAACGGCAGTAGTGTTTCTTAAATGGATATTAAGGGGAAAATAATTTTGAGGCATTTCATTTAGCGGAAAGTAAAAAAAATAAGTAACTGCGTGTATCCAAACGTACTTGCTTTGCCGTTGTGTGTTTTTCTGTGTTCGATTTTATACCTATACGGTAGATGCGGTCATGTAATTTTGCTGCACGTATAATTTTTTTTTTTGGGAAAGAGTTTTGAAACGGGAAAATTTTAGGAGAAAAGGCAAAGCAAATTACAGATGGCTCGCAATCGTTGGTACCCGTATCCCGTACAAACAGTTTTAGGTTATGTACAAATAACTTGTTGTGATTGTGTTTTGTTTTGTTAGCATTTAACACAAAAAGTGATTTGTCAGTATTAACACAAAAAGTATTTCAAATAAAAGATTCGGATAGTTTGTTTAAAGCAGAAAGGTGCCAAAGACAAGATGCCACCTTTTCCTCTCAATTCACGAGGAGTCCGGGGAAAATCCAAATCATGGGGTGGCAACACTGCGACAGCCAACCGTTGTTTGTTGTTTTGTGTTGTGTTGGTCTGGTCACTCTCGGCTACAACGCAACGCGTGTGCTACGTGGTTGGTTTGGTTACAGTTATTTCGTTGAAACAGGAACACAAGAGTGAGTGTAATATTATAGAAATTATTTTATTGGATTGAAATATGTTAATTAATTAAACATTATATTGATTGTTATTAGATGAACGAAGAACTGTTTGATGAAGGCGCCGGCGCCTCCGGTGAACACGTACAAACTCGTTTAAGCCCAGATCATCATCGGGACGAAATTGCTTCTTTACTGAAGGCATGGCAGGTCCCAGAATCAGTAATTCTTCGGTTCCAAGGTAAATAGGTACCGACGTTCTATTTACGTACGCCACCTACTACTGTAAGTTAATTTAAAGTGTACTTACTAGGTAGGTATTAATATTATTACCTCTCTGTTCCAGAACATGAAATCAAACCAAATCAACTAAGGCACCTAAAAGTGAAAAACTTCTTAAGGAACTTTGCCCGGTAATAGGCCACCGAATTCTCATAAAATCAGGATGAATATTTCACTGGACATGTAAGTACCTACTATTAAAATATGTAAATTTTATATTCCTTGGAGTGTTTTCATCTGTGAACCAAACAGTTAGCAAGGCTACAGGCTAATAAACTAATAGGTTTTGGGTTATTTGTAGAAGAGGAAGTGTTTTTTGCCTAGAACGTTGCATACAAACTACATGTGTTATTTACCTATTTGTTTTATTTAGTACTAGCTTTCCGCGCGCGATTTCACCCGCGCGTGGATTACAACCTATGCCCAGCAGTCGGATAAAAAGTAGCCTATGTTGCTCAGGGATAATGTAGCATTGTAATGGTGAAAGAATTTTTGAAATTGGTCTGGTAGTTTTAGTTTATTCGTCGTTACAAACATACAAAAATAGAAATCTTTCCTCTTTATTATATTAGTGTAAAGTATGCTAGTGTGGCAAACATAAATTGAATTTTTTTTTTCAGACTGACACCGATTCTACACTGACAACAAAGTCTGTAACGAGTGACACTCACGATGAACTAGAAGATTTGGAAAATACTATATCAATTGAGAATATATTTTTCCCAGACTTTGATTTAAGAACGATAATAAGAAGATAAAACCTACTTTTCATTATTTTTATTTTTGTGATAGTTGTGTTCACTGGCAAGGCCATAAATTTTTGATATAATTTAATAAATTATGTGTCAACATAATTATTATTTGGTTTAATTTCACAGATTATGGACATCCCAGAAAGCAGATTGTTAAGGTGAGTATATTAATACTCTTACTTTAAATAGCTAGTGGTTTCTTACTAAAACGGCATGTATGTATAACGGTGTTAAGTTTAAGTACTTTTTGTGGATATCATTTGCTTAGTTCAAGTTTTTAATAATAAGATTTTTAGTATACAAGATTTTTTTGAGAATTACACTTTTTAGGTAAAACTATAGGTATTTTTTTAAATTTAAAAATCCAGTAATGGTAGTTTTCAGTCGAGACAGAAGATTTTTAAGGAAAGTATACTAAAATTTTTTATTCAAGTAACCAGAGGTTTCATAGGTACTAAAAACAGCTTTATCTTATGTTTACTTTCTGTGCGTTGTGTAGATAATTTGCTTAGCAAGTATTTGTTTTTTGAAGTAACAATGTATGAGATTAAAATTGAGAATTCCACTTTAGTTGAAACTAATATATTACTTAACTTGAAAATCCGGTAGACGGATGAGCATGACAATTATTTTGACGTAGTTCAAATTTGTCGATTTTGATTGATTTTGTAATGCCCAATTTTTCATGCATTTTCCGACTAATGGTTTTGCATCCCGGATTTTCAAATTAATAAAAATAATATTTTGAACTGAAGTGGAATTCAAATCTCATATATTCTTACTTCAAAAAATAAATACTTAAGCTAAGCAAATTATAATATCTACACAACGCACAGAAAGTATTCACCTAAGATAAATCTGGTTTTAGTATGAAACCTCTGGTTGTTTGAATTAAGAATATTACTATATTAACCCTAAAAATGTGCTTCTCAACTGAAAACTATTATTACTCTCCACTTAAGATTTAAGATGCTTGAGTTAAGCAAATGATAATATCTACACAACGCACGAAAAGTATTCACCTAAGATAAATCTTGTTTTAGTATGAAACCTCTGGTTATTTGAATTGAGAATATTAATATACTTATCTTTAAAATCTTCTTTCTCGACTGAAAACTATAATTACTCTCCACTTAAGATTTAAAATGCTTGAGTTAAGCAAATTATATTATCTACACAACGCACGGAAAGTATCCACTTAAGATAAATCTGGTTTTACTATGAAACCTCTGGTTATTTGAATTAAGAATATTAATATACTTACCCTAAAAATGTGCTTCTCAACTGAAAGCTATCATTACTCTCCACTTAAGATTTAAGATGCTTGAGTTAAGCAAATTATATTATCTACACAACGCACAGAAAGTATCCACCTAAGATAAACCCGGTTTTAGTATGAAAACTCTGGTTATTTGAATTAAAAATATTAATATACTTACCCTAAAAATGTGCTTCTCAACTGAAAACTATCATTACTCTCCACTTAAGTCTTATGATGCTTGAGTTAAGCAAATTATATTATCTACACAACGCACAGAAAGTATCCACCTAAGATTAATCTGGTTTTAGTATGAAAACTTTGTTTATATATAAATATTATTAATTCAAAATTAATAATATTTATATACTTACCCTAAAAATGTGCTTGTCTAATCAAAAACGTCATTACTCTCTACATTAGATTAAAAATTCTTGAGTTAAGCAAATTTTACTCTCCAAAGAACGCTCAGAAAGTATCTACTTAAAATAAATCTAGTTTTAAAATAGAATATTATGTAAATCCGATGAAGAAGTTGTATTGTTTATAGGAGATGCCTTATTTTTTAACTGAAAGCAAAAGTATTTCCGTAAACAAAACTAAGCCAAAATTTTTCTTCTACCAACTCAAACAAATCTTCGGTTAAGATTCGGCTGTCTTGGTTCAAAGTGACAAATCTTCGTTCAATGATGCAAGTCTTAGATGTAAACAGCACCAATGTCGCATATGCCCCTGGTGCACACGCGACATTTTCATTCCAAGAGGTCGAATTGTCGAGCTAAGACTTTTATCATTTCTGAACAAGACAAATGCATTCTCTAACAAAATAATTATACTCTTGGCTAAAATAAACAAAAGTTCTACAATGAATATTAAATTTTTTTCTGTTCAAGAAAATCGTATGTTTTGAATTCAAGAAACTTGACACTGTTGCATGGAGACATTGCTTTTTTCTCCTATCCAGAATATATCCTCTCAATTTGAGATAATAATGTGTTGAAAAATAAAACAATAAAATTCTAAATTTAAGAAAATAATATTTTGCTTATATATGAAACTATATTATTCTTGACCAATAAATATATTCTTGTTTGAAGAGATCTTTTCTTTCCGTGTGCGGTCCAGTAATACATTTTTTTTTATATTATTGTTTAGGATGGTTGTAAGTATTCAAAATAAATATGGCACAATTGAATAGTTTTTGCACTCGCCGCCAAATTGGAAAAAAAAAATCACCACTTTGTTCGGTTTTTCGCTTATATTTTCTTTTAAGTGCATTTTCGCTAGAAAAGTGTTCTACACAATGTTGTAGAAAATTAAATTTGCCGTTATTTACATTTTATAGTTTGTTTCTAGGACTGACTGTTTCCGAGAAAAAAAAATATCCAATCTCATTTTTCAAACATTCGTCAATCTTTTTTAATTTAGAACGATGTAATCCAGTCATGACCTATTCTAGGAGAAAAAGTAGCAGAACAAACATCGTAGGGAATTTAATTACCTGCAAAACGCAATTGCATATTTCTTAACCAACCCTGCAAGGTGGAGTAAAAAGTAAATGATAAAACAAGGGAAATTGTTTTTTGCTATAATATTTTACTTTTTACTAACTGAACCTCGCTCCCATGGAAATTTTGGGATATAAAGTACCTTATGTGCTAGTCCTGATATTTTTCTACTACGAGTAGTATATCAAATTTGATCGAAATCCGTCTAGTAGATTTTGTGTGATTAAGCAACAAATATCACATCCAAACTTTCCCATTTATAGTGTGATTCATTGCAGGTGAGTAACCGGTACCTGATTGGGACACTGTAAAAGTGTCTGTGGACATTATCAAGTACAGATATTAGATAATATTTTCTTCATCAGCAATAAAGATTGGGAAAAAAAACCCGATTTTAAAATGAAAAAGTTTGGATGTGATATGTCTTGCTCAATCTTTAAAAAATCTACTGGATGGATTTCGATAAAATTTGGTATGCTAGTAGAAAAATATCAGGGCTAGCACATAAGGTACTTTTTATTCGAATATTCCTATGGGAGTAAAGCCCCCGGGTGCAGCTTGTAGACAATAAAATATGATAGCAAAAACGTAATATTTTAACTTTTACTTTTACTCCCTACTCCGTAGGATTGGTTAAAAAAATTACATGTGTTTTGTAGGTAATTAAATTTCCTTAAAATTTTACTCCAATATATATGTTCCTAGAGTAGGCCATAAATGAATTACAGCGTTCTGAAGTAAAAAGTTTGACAAATTTCCAAATGTGATCAAAAATGCGATTTTTTTAAAGTGCACATCTCCATAACTATTAGTCCTAGAAACAAAATATAAAATGTACATTATAGAAAATTTATTTTTACAACATTGTGTAGAACTCTAATGTAGCTAAAATGCATCTTAACGAAGGTGAGAGCGCAAATCTGAATAAAGTGGCAATTTTTTTTTGTTTTTCCAACATATGGCGGGCGTGGAAGGGGGGAGAAATTGTGCCTCTTGCATTTTAAACACTTACTAACCATCCTAAATAACATATCAAAAATTCATTTGTAAGTAAACCCTACCCTTAGCTCTATTTTGGTCTTTATTCAATGAACTATGGACGGATTTGTATTAAATTTGGTATACTAGTAGAAAAATACCAGAAATAGTACATAGGTTACTTTATATCCTGAAATTCCCACGGGAGCTAAGACCCAAGGCGCAGTTAGCAGAAAATAAAATATTAAAACAAAAAAAGCAATATTCCGTAGTTTTAATATGGAGTTTTACTTCCCATTCTGCAGGGTTGGTTAAGAAAAATGCAAATGCGTTTTGTAGGTAATTAAATTCCCTACAAATTTTATTCCAATACTTATTCTCCTAAAATATGCCATAACTACAGCTTACAGCCATGCCATGATTACAGCGTTCTGAAGTGAAAGGTTTGACAAATTTCAGAAAAAGAAGATTTTTTTAATTTTTTTTATGAGCACACATCTAAATAATATGAAATTTAATTATTTACAAGATTTTGTAGAACACTTTCCTAGCAAAAATGCATCTAAACGAAAATATGAGCCTGAATCTGAAGAAAGTTTTTTTTTTTTAGTTTTTTTAAGATTACTACGGACGCTGAAACTTGGCAATTGTGCCCTTTTTATTTTGAATACTCACAATAATCCTACACAACATTTCAAAAAATTCACAATTACTGGACCGTTTGTAATTTGTGTCTCGTCTATTTACTGCGCTATTATTTCAGGCAAATTTTATGGGGATATAATCTAGGAATTCCTCCACTCATAGGCGATGGGCTAGCAGCCTGTCATTATACCTGAATCTCCATTTCATCAGAGAGCCCACTATTCAGCTAAGCGTGGCCTTCGAGTCTCACGACTCTTGGCTCTGTCTGCCCCGTAAGGGATAAAGACGTGGTTCTATCTATGTATATTTTTGATATACCTTACCTACGGCAAAGTAAGCCCGTGTGTGACTAGCTAATGACATTTGTCAGCCTTGAAAGTTTGCCGTTTAGTTATCGTCAGGCGATCACACCGTTACTGTAATGCTAAAACATCTAGGCCGGGGCATGTGAAAAGGCATTTTTTCCTCTTTATCCATAGGTATATAGGTCAAAAACCTGAATTTAGAACTTACTTTATAGTAACAAACATACAAACTCACATCATTTGGATTTATATGTACTTAGTGTCAATAGTGCTATGTTGCATTTGAAGTATGCAAATACCAAATACATGCATCCTTAAGTGATGTCCACTGAGTAATGAATACAGAAGCGAAGTCTCTGACGCAACCTAGATAGCCAGGCAGCTAGAAAGTATACTCTCAGGTCACAACAAACAAGCTAATACTTTACGACTTTTACCATAGTCTCATACAGTCAAATAATTCAAAAACCATATGGCAGAAGCGATATCGTCTACCATTTTATTTCCAATCCATCAAGTATCAATTGATACGTTTACGTAAACGTTTGTCAATATAATCACCCGGACTGACATTGACCCATGCTATTAACTGCACGAAAATGGCCATATACAATTTATTTTTTATTACCTTGTATGAATGTCACCCGTTTGAAGGGTAGAAGGTAGTTTACGCTTGATCGATGACTGAGCCTCGGTATAGAAGCTTTTTATAGCTTGTATTGGCATTCCTGCCATAAGATGTTGAAGAAATCAGTTTAAATGCCAGTACAAGATCTGAGAAAATTTAAAAAAAATCTAAGTTCATAAGCCCACTGTTTGATCCTACTATCCTAATATTATAAATGCGAAAGTATGAAATTGAATGTTTGATTGAGTATGTTTGTTACTCAATAAGCCATGGGCTGCTAGCCGCCATTTTTTTCGTCAAACATGACCTAGCACATAGGATTAAAGAAGTGCAAAATAATACAAAATGCATAAAACTGCTGTCAAAAGCTAACATCACTTTCAAATCCAGATTATATCGACTTTATGAGCAATTTTCGAGATCAATATTATTTTGCAAAAGTTTGTGAGGTTTGGACAGATTCGTACTCACGTTAACATTACACGACCGATTTTGAAAAATTGATACACGGAAATTACAATTTGATACAGGTAACCTGTACAAATCGACGAACGAACTCTACCACAACACAACATTTCACAAACCGCCACAACACAACATTTCACAAACCGGTAAAGACGGAAACATTAGCATACGATAAGTACAAAGGAAGTCATGTGCCTTACGTATGTAAGTAGCAGTCGGCCATTCAAATACAAATACCCGAGCCCCTCAAAAGTTTTAAAGTACTGCATGCATTGTATTCTTTCACTACATTTTCACTACCACTGTCAGCCCACCCCGCACGCACAAGCACCGATTTTTCCCCTTTCCATACTTTTCCACGGAAGAATCGCTTAATAAGCATTCCGTATTGTAATAACGGACAGGGAACGAACGTTGTTGCGTGATTATAGACTTTTTTTATAATTTGTGGTTATTGGAATCAGGCCAACTATTTGTTAGGGTTTCTTTGATTCTCAGACAGAAACTGCAGTCAAAAATCGTGTCCTTTTGTAAACGAGTAATACCGATACGTTTTTGTGTTTAAATAAATAAATAGCTTAAGGCGCCACAGATTTGAAGAAATATTGTCATAACTAAGGTCCCAATGGAAGATCTCTCATGATGAAACAACAGTTAAGTTTGGTTGGGTTCCGAAATTCAAGCACCAACACTATAAGTACCTACTTGATTATACTTAATATTATTTTGTACGTTTTAATCTTTGGTGTTTGCAGTTTTTAATAAAAATTCTGGGGAAAAGTAACCATAGAGCAAAGCGCTGTAACGTCAATTATTGCCTCTAATAGAAAAGTGATGCAACCCAATCCTAATCTATACATATAATAAAACAGTAAAAATATTTTGTCTGTACATTTAGTATTTTTGACTAAAATGGATAGAGGGACAATTAAAAAGAATAATAGAAAGCAAAAAAAATTTTTTAGAATTTCTTGTCTGTCTGTCTGTCTGTCTGTCTGTCTGTCTGTATGTATGTACGCGTTTCACGCAAAAACTACTGGACGGATTTGAATGAAACTTTTTTTGTTGTATAGCTGTTAAGCCTGGGCAACATATAGGCTATAATTTATTTTGAAAACTGGAACACCTGATGAAGAACCTTAACAGAACAGCTAAACTATAAGAAATATGGAAATGGTGCCTTAACAAAAGTCGTTCAACCTGATGAGCATTTTCTGATGACGTATAAAAATTGAAGATCTGGAACATCTGATGAAGAACTGCAAGAGACCAGCTACACTATAACATATATGGAAATGGCGCCTTATTAAAAGTTGTTCAACCTGATGAGCATTTTCTGCTGATGTATAAAAATTTAAGACCTGGAACATCCGATGAAAAGCCCCAAGAGAGATTTTTCATCTAAGCGAAACTTACGCGGGCGAAGCCGCGGGCGACAGCTAGTCCTAACTAATATTATAAATGCGAAAGTGAGTTTGTTTGTTTATTTGTTTGTTAGTTACCTCTTCACGCTTTATCTACTGAACCAATTTTCCTGAATTTTAGCATACACATAGCTGGAAGTACGGAGAAGGACATAGGGTACCTTTCATCCCGGGAAAAATGACTGTGTTCCCGTGGGAAATTCACGCGGGCAAAAGCTAGTACTATATAAACTCTAGCGATAAACGCAACCCAGCAGCGGGCAGGGCCGTACAGGTACACCGTCAGTCATATACATATGTATTTCAAATTGGAGCATCAAGTGTCAGGTTTAATTGATGAAGGTCTGAGAAGTCATAAAACATCTTAAAATCAGTGTGCGGAAATCTCTATGAAAGCAATACTCCTCCACTTCATCCCAAGGCTGTATCTATTCGTACCTCTTGAGGAGCATATTAACAAGGAAAACATGCTTTCAGCAAAGCTAATTGCACGAATCGATTGCTCAACCCACGACATAAAAGTAAGGTTATTGATTAGTCATTTGCCATCGCGATCGGGCACGCGACCGCACTATATTTATGTTGACGTACTGTTGACAAACCTTCGCCCGAGGGAAGGAAGGGATTTATAGGGATATTTGTTTCCATTACTCGAATGCGGGCTCCATAAAAGAGGAGGTTTTGTATTAGACGCATACGTATTTAGGGTTCCGTTGCAATAAATTCCGACTAAATTTTCGCAGTAAGTTTGGATAATGGAACTGAGAAGGTTTTCAAAGCAATCTATAGCAGAAAGTGACGTCATTTTACTACTTCGATACCAAGTTCGAAAGAAGCATTCTTATAAGTATTGAAAATAGAAGAGGAAAAATGTTAGGTCTCTTAATGCGACACTATGACATAAGAAACATCACTGATGGAAAGATAAAAGGAAGAAGGAGTCCAGAAAGACCAAGACAGAGTTATATGAAGCAAATAAAGGAGGAAGTTAGCGAGTCGTGTCGTATAAGGAAGTGAAAGAGTTGGCAATGGAAAGAGAATGATGGAAGGACTTCACCGACAACAGCCTCGCGTTTAAATACTAAGTTCGATCAGCTGATCGATCAATTTGTACGGGAGAGTAAAAAAAAAAATTAACACCTTTTGCTATAAATATTTCTTCAGAAACCTACTCAGATTCATCACCCAAACCTAAAATTATGCTGATGGATAAAAAGTCGCCATGTATAGAAAAAAACTTGTTACATAATATGGAAGGTACTCGTACGTTAAAATAACGGATGTACTGTTATCCACACAGAAAACTCAATAATACAATTAGAAACGGTATGTGCTGTTTTTATATCGCAAATGGATTTGCCCGCGGCTTCAACCGCGTGGATTTTCCATGGAAAGATTGGTTCAGTAGATAAAGCGTGAAGAAGTAACAAACAATTAAACGTTTTTTATGATGATGCATAAAGATGATTTCAGAACCCATTACATATATATAAAATTGACATATTTCTACAAATTCCAGCCTTAATTAATGCAATATGTGAAACCTTGCTTCTTGCCAAGATTTGTTGTCTTTGGTCAATTGGAAATTCTGACCAGATATTATATTTCAAAATACCGTATTTTATAATAAAATTGTTTATTGTTGTATTTAAAATGATAGCTAAAATACACAAAAAGTATCCGCAACATGCTTCGTCAAAATGTCCACAGAAAAATATCCGCAACAAGCTTCGTCAAATTCAATTTCATAATTGAAATTAATTGGTTATTTTTTTATCAAAAGTATAAAATACCGTGTATGCGTACACTGAGGGTTCCGTACAAAAGTTTATGAGCAATGTATTTCATGTCCGTACACGTACTTCCTTATTTTTTAGCAAAAGTTAAAATTAAAAAAAAATAGTTATTTAAAAAAAAAAATCCGGCGACTCGGCCCGCGGGTCGAGTGAGCACTGGTCCGAGTCGCCGGGACCCTCTCATAGCCTTTGCTCATAGCGACATTCATCCCAAGCCCACCTAATGCCAACTACTCCCAGCGAAAGTGAGTTTGTTTAATTGTTTGTTACTTCTTCACGCTTTATCTACTGAACCAATCTTTCCATGGAAAATCCACGCGGTTGAAGCCGCGGGCAAATCCATTTGCGATATAAAAACAGCACATACCGTTTCTAATTGTATTATTGAGTTTTCTGTGTGGATAACAGTACATCCGTTATTTTAACGTACCGTACGTATCAGCTGATCGATCAATTTGTACGGAAGAGTAAAAAAAAAAAATTAACACCTTTTGCTATAAATATTTCTTCAGAAACCTACTCAGATTCATCACCCAAACCTAAAATTATGCTGATGGATAAAAAGTCGCCATGTATAGAAAAAAACTTGTTACATAATATGGAAGGTACTCGTACGTTAAAATAACGGATGTACTGTTATCCACACAGAAAACTCAATAATACAATTAGAAACGGTATGTGCTGTTTTTATATCGCAAATGGATTTGCCCGCGGCTTCAACCGCGTGGATTTTCCATGGAAAGATTGGTTCAGTAGATAAAGCGTGAAGAAGTAACAAACAATTAAACAAACTCACTTTCGCTGGGAGTAGTTGGCATTAGGTGGGCTTGGGATGAATGTCGCTATGAGCAAAGGCTATGAGAGGGTCCCGGCGACTCGGACCGGTGCTCACTCGACCCGCGGGCCGAGTCGCCGGATTTTTTTTTTTTAAATAACTTTTTTTTGTTAATTTTAACTTTTGCTAAAAAATAAGGAAGTACGTGTACGAACATGAAATACAATGCTCATAAACTTTTGTACGGAACCCTCAGTGTACGCATACACGGTATTTTATACTTTAAAAAAAAATACCAATTAATTTCAATTATGAAATTGAATTTGACGAAGCTTGTTGCGGATATTTTTCTGTGGACATTTTGACGAAGCATGTTGCGGATACTTTTTGTGTATTTTAGCTATCATTTTAAATACAACAATAAACAATTTTATTATAAAATACGGTATTTTGAAATATAATATCTAGTCAGAACATCCGATTGACCAAAGACAAAAAATCTTGGCAAGAAGCAAGGTTTCACATGTTGCTGTAATTAAGGCTGGAATTTGTAGAAATATGTCAATTTTATATATGTGATGGGTTCTGAAATCATCTTTATGCATCATCATAAAAAGAAAAGAAGAAGATGATCCTAAAAAGACAAATATTACACTATTAATCTTTTTTTTTATACTGTCTTCGTCCAAATATGATTGCCCTAACCTTCAAGAAAATCCGTGATAAATATACGAAAAAGAGAGAAAAACAGATATGACAATTATTTTCTATGTATGTATGTATGTGAAAGACCTACGTCCAGCAGTGGATTACTTGTGGCTGAGATGATATAAAAAAAATATTCTCCACTACGTAACTCACCACATTTCTTCCAAGAGATAGAACACTTCCAAAAACACAAAAAATGCTAATAAAAGAAATAAAAAAAAATCAATCACAGTAATCACAAAAATCCAATTGATTAAACAGGATTACGTATTGCAACTGTAGGCTCCGTAATCGCACAACTGTCGTAGCGACCTCTACGGCGTAGCGGCGTAGACGCGCGGCTACGACGCGGCCAGATCAACACTGACTACGGAACTTCGGGATTACTATAAAAAATTTACAGTGTGCGTCGAAACGGCTGATCTATAATGCGTTATTCATTGCAGAATTTAAAACTTACAAATTGATAGTATTTTTTTCTAGTTTTGTTATGTTATAATAAATAATAGAACATGGAATATTTTCTTTGTATAAAAGCTCATATTATGATGCGTAATGCACTAGGTAGTTAATTCCTCAAAGATTTTAACTTTGACAACAAAAATTCTTGTACAAGTTAACAAAATCACTGTTTGCTATTTCAGATTATTTCACATAGTTTTCTATCTATACATATAATAAGAGAGTAAAAATATTTTGTCTGTACATTTTGTATTTTTGACTGAAATGGATAAAGGGACACTTAAAAAGAATAATAGAATGCAAAATTTTTTTTTATAAATTTCTTGTCTGTCTGTCTGTCTGTATATATGATCACGCTAATTTCCGAAAGTACTGACCTGATTTGAATGAAACTTTTTTTTGTATAGCTATTAAGCCTGGGTAACATTTAGGCTATAATTGATTTTGAAAAATTGAACACCTAATGAAGAACCATAACATTAAACTATAAGAAATATGGAAATGTTGCCTTAACAAAAGTCGTTCAACCTGATGAGCATTTGCTGCTGACGTATAAAAATTGAAGATCTGGAACATCTGATGAAAAGCTCCAAGAGACCAGCTACACTATATCATATATGGAAATGGCGCCTTAGCAAAACTTGATTAATCTGATGAGCATTTTCTGTAGACGTATAAAAAGAAGATCGAAGATCTGAAACGGTTAAAACACAAAATGGTTTTTTATCTAAGCGAAATCACGCGGGCGAAGCCGCGGGCAACAGCTAGTCTATCAATATTAATGCAGTTTTGGGATATATTTATCATTTATCTACCTTCTCTTTAACTTTAAAAAAGATTTAGACTTATCTGGTTCTGTTATTTTTAGCACAAAACATCGATAAACATTTCATTAAAATAAGGTTTATTACCTTGCTTTGTCTATTGCAAAAATAAATTGTCCTTGGTAACTACAATATGCTTTATAAAGTCTAGACTCATTATTTGGGGTCTATTTCAGTGAATAAGGTTTAGACCGGATCCTATGACTAGCACTTTCTTTTATATGCCTCAATAATAATTTGTTAAAACTTGACAAAAATAGGTAACCTTTTGTGTTATATTCTTTGTTGTGCATTTGAACATTGTAATTTATTTTAACTATTTCCAACCCATAGTGTTTTTTGTAATTTATTTTTATAGTGAAGTTAGAAATACATATCGTTGTTAACATAGTTCTTGGTGCTTTGACAACAAAATCATCATTTAAATTAAATTATTTAATCGAAAAAGGCAAAACCTTTAATCAAAATATTTTATAATAATCGCAGAGCTCATACATTCCACTTATTAAATCAATTTATAGCTATTTATATTTATAAGTTCCGATATTTACTTACTTAGTTAATTAAATAAAAAACAACTACAAAATTACGATTTTTCAAGCAGGACCCGCAACAAAGATGCACGTTCGCATTAAACTAAGTTTCAAAATGTAAAAATAGAAAATGTCGCGGTACCATAAATCAAATGAGGCACGCCAGAAGCGGTGCAGCCGCATCGAAGGCACGATATTCGCTGATTTTTGAGCTTTAACTAGCTAAAGTAGCTAAATAACTTAATGCGATGGCATTATTATGCGATTCCAAGTTTTGGAGAAGTTTTTTTGTACTCTATGATTTTTAAAAAGAAATGCAATGGGGCATTGAACTGATCGTGCGACGACGTGACTTTTAAATAACAGCCTTATTTAGAGAGAGAAAATTTTTGCATCAATCAGGACATTTTTCAGAACTGTGAAATAAAATAAAGTTTTAAAAATACAATATAATAATCAGACGTCCTGCTTTCTGAGGGATATACAGAGACTATACAAATAGAGAGAGTCCTAAAAATAATAATTTTGGCTTAGCTCTAATAGCTCTATAATCACACCTCATACATTTTTCTTTTAATATACAGGGTTATTTTTAATTTACTAACAACCTTCCTAAAGTGAAAGTACTCGTAAATATGAACATCTTTTTATATGGGAACGACTCTGAAATCTCAAAAAAAAAACTGCTGTTCCATTCATTTTGCAATACCTTCTCGCCCAAAATGAGTTTTTTTTTTTTAAATTTTAGAGTCGGTCCCATACAAAAAGATGTTCATATTTATGAGTACTTTCACTCCTAGGTTGTTAGTAAATTAAAAATAACCCTGTATATTAAAAGAAAAATGTGTGAGGTTGTTAGTAAATTAAAAATAACCCTGTATGTAGAGATTTCATTGACATTTCGAAGGTATCAAGCAATTTCAGGACACCATCGAATGTAGGACAAAAATCTAAAAAATAACGACGGAGGCGTATTTTTGGACACCTGTTTACACGGCCTAGTTTCCTTAGCATTATGAATTCATCGTGAGAAGCCACCGCCTGTATAATTTTTGTTATGTACCCCAAAAGAGACACTTAATCAGACATTGTATGACAGAAAAGTTTTATTTAAAAAATAAAAGAATAAAATAAAATTTGTTTATTTCAGACCATATAGTCCATATAAGGAAGACACATACATAAAACATAAAACTAATGGCTTTACCTATAAACAGATTGTAGAACATAAAATATACCTGTTTATATATTTTTTTGATATCTGACCCAAATGTTTTTATAGCCCCAGCAGCATTGCCTCGCTGGATGGCCAGAGAAATCCTTTGGATCAGATATGAACCGGCACGACCTATTTACTGTGATATAGTCGTTCCGACTCGATAAGAAGAAGATCTAGAAAGGTCTGTAAGAATCACGTCTTTATCCCTCACGAGGCAGACAGAGCCATGCTTGGCTGAATAGTGGGCTAATTGATGGAATTATATATAGGTAACCACCCAAGACTGGGTTAAAACCCAGTTATCACCCATTTCAATGTATGGATGAACAGAAATGTGTGATACGAGTAACTGGGTTTTAATCCAATCTCGGGTCTTAACCCGGATGGTTACCCAACTCTAAATGGAATGGAGATCTAGAGAGATCTATAAGGATCGTATAAAGAGAAGATCCATAATCTTTACCGCAGGTTATTCAATAAAATTGCATTAGCTTACGTAAAGCAAGTTATAAGGAAGCATAATTCTAATTGCCATATTACGGTAACCGCCGAGACCGACAGCGGTCAGTGAACCCTCGCGTGACGTTCAAGGTTCGGTCAAGGGGCGACTGGGAGTATAAGTTCTTCGGACGTAGATGGTGCGGTATTTGGTTATTTTTTTTATTAGCCTATCCCACTGCTGGGTAAAGGACTCTCTACTAGCCATTCCTCTCTACCCAGTGCGTTAGTTCTCCAGTAATTTTATTGGACTTAAAATTATGTCACAATGGATTAACATTGCCTAAATTTGTTGAAAAGAAAATTAAAGTAACAAGCAAATTGTTAAAAAAAAACGATTGACAACTCACATAGCCTATGTCACTCGGAGGAATGCAAGGAATCTAAAAATACCTCTCACTTCAAAATCTGTTCAGCCGTTCAGAACTTATGGTGGAATAAACTTACATACGTACATACATACTTATATTTATATACATGAACCCTGAAAACTTAACACTCCTTTTTTGGTCAGCCGTGTAAAAAGCACTACATTGAATTTTAACTAAGGGGCAGTTGGGTAATAATTTGACATTACATTACTGCTCTAGAATAGGCTAGGCACTGGCTAGAATATTTCAAAGTATGTATTTTGTGAGATACCTAATATAACAAGCTAATTATTAAAAAATAAGAAAAACGATTGACAATTCACATAGCCTATGTCACTCGGAGGAATGCAAGGAATCTAAAAATACCTCTCACTTCAAATCAGTTCAGCCGTTCAGGACTTATGGTGGTATAAAGAAACTTACATACATACTTACATATATGAACCCTGAAACGTTCAGGACTTATGGTGGTATAAAGAAACTTACATACATACTTACATATATGAACCCTGAAAACATAACACTCCTTTTTTGGTCAGTCGTGTAAAAAGCACTACATTGAATTAGGCAGTTGGGTAATCATTTGACATTACATTATTGTTCCAGAATAGGGCCATTAGGGCTAGAATATTGCAAAGAATGTAAACATTTTGTGAGATACCTAATACATAAAAAAAAAATGAAACTGCCAAACGGTAATTTCCCATGGCGCGGTATTAAAATATTTGCTATGTCAGTGAATTTTTATCTCGTCTTTCGGTGTCACATCACAATATAATAGTCATTGCAAAAAATAAATGGTAGTTACCCAGCTTTAGACAGTATGTTACTGCCTGCAGAAATATGTACTTATCTAAATATTTTGAAAATGTCAGTTGTAAAGCCTTAAAAACTGAACAATTTAAGTAAACTTACAATTTAATGGGTTCAATATTCTAGTTTTGTCAATGTTATTCTACTTTATTTTATAAGAGATAGATAAATAAGATTTCAGAAGATTACTTGGATAGAAATTCAATAAGATAGGATTTTAGAAATCCTATGTGATGCATAATATGTATATTTTTTTGTATACCTATGTAATTCAAATTATAAGGAATAAAATATTCTGTAACTCATATTTAATCCAATCCAAACTAATATTATAAATGCGAAAGTTTGGATGTGAGTTTGTGAGGATGTTTGTTACTCAATAACGCAATATCTACTGGATGGATTTCGATAAAATTTGGTATACGGGTAGAAAAATATTGGGAATAGCAAATAGGGTACTTTTTATCCCGAAATTCCCACGGGAGCGCGGCCCCGGGGCGCCGCTAGTTAAAAATATTTGTTAATAATAATTAAAGTAATAATAATGTTCACCCTTGTATATCGTATGAATATTAACCTAAACGAGTGCAGTTTATTTGTGTGACAGTTTCGGCGTTCGCGGTGTACCAAATAAACACGTATTTCGATACACACCACTATGGTAATCCATCATTTAATTAGGAACAGCAGTGCGATATTTCTATGGGATTTTATTAATTGGGTTCAGGTATAATAAACTCGTGTTATTTGTATTTTCACTAGGACTAGGCAAATCCTACTTGTAAAAACGAAAAAAGCTCTACCTATTTTGAATGGCACATCAAAATCGTTTGGAGCAAAGATTTAAATCATGTAGAGAGATAGACGGCCCGATAAACTAATACCTATTAGATTTTATATCTACAGATACAGTACCTATAATGTTTTTATCCCAAAAGGGGTAGCCAATGACATTGTGTATTAGAATGTCATTGGGGTAGACAGACCCAAGAGTCGTAAGACTTGAAAGTTACGCTTATCTTAGCTTAGCTGAATAATGGGCTTATTGGGTGTAGAATCTCCCAAACCAGCATAATTTTTTTCTTTTTATTGATAAAGAAAGAAGACTGGAAAATGTTTTTTAATATTTTTGACCTATAATATCTATCCTTTTTTAATCGCTAAGCCATCAAAGTAGGTAATAAATAAGAAAATCATCTAGCTAGATACATTTTACAGGAAGTATTGCTTATATAAATCTCAGCTTTTAACCCTTACACTGGAGTGGCCAATTACCACGATGAAGTGAGCCGATAACGTCATAAGCAAGTGCAACGACCCGCAAACTAACCTCCCTTGGTTAAAACAATCGCAAGTGATGAGTTCTCAGCGACAAGAAACTTGGTAATTGTGTTATCTATTCGTTCCCCAACTGCAGTTCACGAGATACACAGCCTGGTACTAATATGTATAACTATGAAAGAGGAGTGTAACTGGGCCTGCCCAGTTACCCCCCATGAGGACAAACCCACTTGAGTTAGTACTTCGTGTGGACCAAACTAAGCACGAACTCAACCGAAGTACAACCCCCCAGAATTGCAAATCTGTGAAAATAAGTACAAAAACAAATTTGCTTGCGCTAGCAATCGAACTCGGGACTTTCAGGATGGCGGGGGAAGGGCGTGGCAACCACTACGACCTGCGAGGCAACAATTTACCAACTTTATCAGCATAAAACTCATTAAAGTTTTTGTTTCACTGAATCTGAAATAAATATCTGTGGTATGAGGTATGAACATCGAAATACAAATAATAATTCCTTGCGAGTTCCAAGATACTTTTCCACCCTTAGTACATATCTTGATAGTTATGAATAAGAAAAATATTTAAGGACATGTTATCCAAAAAAGCTATTCCGCTAAGCCACGTCAAAAGATTAATAGAACCTAACGATAATCATAATAAGGATTTAATTTGTGATTGTGATTAATCGCCGAATTCATTTCGTCAATCGCTCATGACACGATGGTTCCGTAGTCACGTGATCATAAACATTTAATGGCGTTCAATGTCAGAAGGCTTCGCTGAAAAACGGGTGTAGAATTCGCTGAGCAAAGGAATATTTACTTTGGTTGGTATTTATTTAGAAGCTACTAGCTTTTGCCCGCGGCTTTGCACGCGTGAATTTCCTTGAAAAGCTTTTTTCCGAGATGAAAGGTATTCTATATCCTTCCCAGTACTCCTAACTATGTGTATGCAACATTTCAGGAAGATTGGTCCATTAGATAGAGCATGAAGAGGTACCAAACAAACAAATACACAAACTCACTTTCGCATTTATAATATTAGTTAGGATTAGGATATTATCCAGTTTGTTTGTGCGTTTACTGCACCTTAATCTTTTCCCTTATATATCTTTTCACCTAAAAGCTGGCTGGAAGAAGTTGCATTTGCGATAAGCTCGCCTTTGCGCTCATTTTTGTATACCTACTTATTTTGTCACAACTTTGTATATTTTTTCTATAAATGGTGCGTTAAAGAGTACAATAAAAGTTCTATAAAGAGATTTATCCGTCTACTTTATTTAAATACTCTTTTTTTCTGTTTATTATTATTAGAGTCTATTAAGATATTATTTAAATATTCACATTTGTTTGGTTTTCTGATTTATTTTCTATATCTCTTTGTGAAGTGACCTATATAAAATTGGGACTAGCTCGGCTTCATCAGCCCTTGGGGAATTTTGGGATTAACGTACCTTATGTACGAAATGTTGATATCCTTACAAAGTTGAGGCGTGATTGATGCCATTAATGACAATCCAAACTTTCGCATTGTTCATCGATGAATCCAAAAAGAAATCTGAGAAATTCAGAAGGCAAGCAAGACTGCATTTCTGACTGATTTGTGCATGTGGCACGCGAAAGACTACTGGAAGAATTTTTTTGCCTTTATTTTATCCTGTGTAAATAAACATAAAGATAAGTTTCGTTAATAAAGATGAACTTAAAAAATAAGGATGTAGAATATCGTGTACAGCTTCCGGTCATTCATTAAACACAAAATAAATTAGGAGAGCATTAAAATTCTTAAGTCTCGATGAACAATAGCTGACAGTGTTCATACGACACACAAAGTTGCCTACGAATTGTTTAGTCTACATAGTTGCTGACATAAAGTATAACCTATAGATTTAATACTATGCTAGATGTTGCATCTATACAAAATAATCCGAGAGTGTGTAATTTTTTCATAACTACGATGAATATAACTATTGATTTGATATGTACGTTTTGGTATTTTCAGTTTATTATTCGACATGACCTTAGTTCAGTATGTAAAACGCACTAAAGACGCGTATTATATTTTTTCTTTCCTAAAGATTAAGCGCGGCAGGTAATTTGACAGAAATCAGTGTCTCAGTACTATTTGTCGTAATTTATATTGTTGAATAGTTTATTATCATTGTTTAAAAACTGGAAAAAGCTAATGACAAAACACACTCTAATAACATTTTTAAGAAAATCGTTGCCTGTATGACTTTCCACACAACGATACCGACAACAGCAAAGCTCAGAAATAAGAAATTTTAAAACAAAAAATGCAAATACAAATCTAGAAATTGGACCTATTCACTGTAGTTTATGCAAAAAAAATAATTATTCACTATTTGATGAGGTGATGAGAGCCGGCACTCACTTCATGCAAGTATAGGACATGCTCGGTCCCAAGGCAAGGTATCTAGTCTGATATAAATCCACGGTCCAACCTTATCAGTTCCTAGTACCGTGCACAGCTCTCGTTTGTGAGCTGTGTGGCTTTCTTTGAACGCCGACTACTTTTTAATCAAACTAGCGTTACCGAGAAATCATTGTTGTTAGTTGATGATGATAAATAATATAAAATGAGATGAGATAGAATTGATTGGCATATTATATGGGTGAAACTTATTTTTAATTTCAATAATTAGATTAGGAGGTATATTGATCATGCTGCTCCTCTCATGGCTATTTGACATTTGCGTAGGTATTAGCGAAAGTAAAGAATTTACAGGAGTAAGGAAAATTGCTACGATCTTGCTCGCTTCTTCACACTTTAATTAAATGGCCGAATAGTCTCTGCCTATATAAAATGTGTGCACGACGTAAAGATGGTATACTACTTCATAAGGGTCCCAAATCACATCACATTACACTCAAACACGAAAATGTACACGAGCAGAAAACTCCGAGAATAACACTTTTTCGTTCGTTCCGAAATGCTAGTAGTTTGTAACTTTGAGATATATATCATTATGATTATATTATTAGTTTATTTAAATAACATAAAAAAGTGCCTACTTTGAACGCCAAGTTTGAATAAAGATTTTATCCCGAATTACCCACGGGAGCGAAACCCCGGGGTGCAAAAAATATATTTAAAAAAGCGTTCTTTTTAAGTACATATTTCCAAAATTTCGCTATATTTTGTAATCGCCCTTATGATTTTATTGAGATAACACACGAGTCATTGACCTACATATTCTAATCAATGGAAAATCACAAACTCATTGAAACTTACAAATTGTAGTAAGTACAGTTCAGCCAATTACCTCGATAAGGCCCCGCAAACTTAAAATTGCTTTTTGCGTCAAACTTTTTTATTATACAATAAATAATGTCTACTTTTATGAACAACTAGCTTTTGCCCGCGGCTTTGCGCGCGTGAATTTCCCACGGGAACAAGAGCTTTTTTCCCGGGATGAAAGGTACTCTATGTCCTTCTCAGTACTTCTAACTATGTCACAAAATTAATATAAGTACTACGTAACTATGTGCAGGTATACGAAATTTCGGGAAGATTGGTTCAGTACATAAAGCGTGTAAATGTAACAAATATACAAACAAACTCACTTTCGCATTTATAATATTAGTCAGGATTAGGATTCTGCGTAACTGAGTCTCTTTTTATCTGCATATCCTTTCGTGTTAAAATGTCGGGATAAAAAGTAACCTATGCGTTGTTCCAGTTCTTACTCAACCCGTTTTGTACCAATTTTCATCAAAATTCGCCCACTGGTTCATGGTAGACTAACAGTCTTTGGTTAGATTTCCAGTGCAAGCAAATATAAAAATGTTTTCAAACCTTTTTTCCCAAATTTTGTCTATGGATACCGTTATCCTCATTTTCTGTGCATAAAGATCTACTACAGGAGTTTAAAGTGAATTAAATAAATCATGTAACTTATGCAAAAACAATTAAGGCCAATGTAGATTACGCTGCCAATATAAAAATAATTAAACTCAACTGCAATAATTTAATTCTAACTATGCTTGCAATACATAATTTAATTTTAACTATGCTATTCTTGTATTTCTATTTCTGTACTATGAATTTGTTACCCAATAAAAATAAGTAAATATTCAATTAAACTTATGTTCCATTAGAACAGAACATAATCCAAGACAAAGTGGAGCAAACAAATCCTTGTCATAAAAAGTTGGGCACGTCCGTCCCGACGACCGGCCGGCGACACAGTGACCCCGCTACACCGGAAGCGTCGCGGCAGGACAACACACGGCTTCCGCCATCTTGCTTCCGGTGCCGGGTAAATACCCGCATTTACAGGTAGCATGAGAAATCGAGGTGATGTGTTACTTATCAAATCTATACACGCATTGAAAATTGTAAATAAATCAGTAAATACACCATACAACATGTATTTCGTCTACAGCAATTATTTCTCAAATGGTTGCCTGGATGAAATTGCTTTCAGCGATAAGGCCGCCTTTTGCGCATCTTCCTTTTTTTTGTTTTAAGGGCTCTCAGTAAGTGAAAACGGCAATATTGGCTGTTTTCTATAAGCTGCTGTTTAAAGAATTGAAGAGTTTTCGCCCTGAAATTTCTGATATGTATTGTAGAACGTATGTTTAAAGGGAGGACTGTTTCCAAAACACGATGGGAAAAATTTTGCTCGATAGAAAAAAATCCTGAAATTACCTTTAAAATTTCATATGAATACAGATAACATCCGTGTTTTATAATAAAAAATCTTTTAAAATCACCAACACAAAGGTATTTTACCTTTTCGATTTCGTGACTGATTTAAATTTTTGAAAAACTAAACATTTCTATTAATTTTTTGATAAAAATGTGAATGGCGCGCAACCGGGACGTCCCCCCCCGCCTCAGCCGCTTCATATGAATTTTCGCTGACCGCCTAACCCCCCTTAAGTTACTTTATGTATAATGTAATTTCTTGTGTGCTAATAAAGTATTCTTGTTGTTGTTGTAAATGGTTAATAAAGTTTACATAAGGGACCAACAATTTTATTTGAAAATTGAATTGCACTTGAATAATACTTATAATATAGGTAATAATTAATTAGTATTGTGTGCCCCAAATTGAGCCTCGTTGAAATTTCAGGCTTTTAAGACCCTATGATTTACTTCACCCATGTGTGTATTTTTTTCTTTGCCCATGTACCTTTCATGGAAATTTTCTTTATGGTGTAATGGTCAACACGCTAGTCCGCCAATCTGGAGGACCTAAGTTTGATTCCCGGTCAGATCAAAACGAAAAACGATCTTTTTCTGATAGGCCTTGCTAGGTGTCTAATTATATCTACAATACATATAATCCTAATCCTAACTAATATTATAAATGCGAAAGTGAGTTTGTTTGTTTGTTGGTTTGTTTGTTTGTTACCTCTTCACGCTTTATCTATTGAACCAATCTTCCTGAAATTTCGCATACATACACATAGCTGGAAGTACGGAGAAGGACATAGGGTACCTTTCATCCCGGGAAAAAGCACTGTTCCCGTGGGAAATTCACGCGGGCGAAAGCTAGTAATCTATAGTATCGTTAAGTCGGTATCCCAAAAAACAAGAAAACCAAATTTGGGTCTAGCTCAATCCATGTGATTTGTCCTTACTTATACAATAATTAGTTAATTTAATGGACAAACTTATAAATAGTTTAAGATTATTTTAACTACTTACATGAATTCCATATTTTGACATTACAATCAAATCTTGACCACAAGTAGGAAACAGTAATGTAAGTACTTACTCGTATTCCAAAAACGTGGCTTCAAGAAGGAAAAATACAATTATTATTTTTTCTCACTCCGGTCTATAATAAAAACAAACAACACTTTAATAATTCACAAATATAAACGAATACCAAACCGAAACATGTAGTGACAAATTACAACTGACAATTTTGGAACATTTTCTGTGAAATTGTCAAAGATTAATTTTAATAAAATGCTTGTTTTAATTCTTAGCGGCCAGTACCATTATAAGAAAAATTGTCTAAAGTCTAGTGTCCGAGGTTCCATCTGTCCGTAAGGAAGAAAGACGTAAAATATTTACAGGTTTTATAAGTCTGTGGTTTGTATGCATTTCTTTCAGGCATCATCATGGAAGTAGTAAGTAAGTACTTTGTTGTACAAAGAAAAATTTACTTCTGTGGTACAAAGGTACTTATTACTTCCATGGGCATCGTTCAATAAAATAAAATAAAAAATCTTTTATTTTTGCTCAATTTTGCTATATCTATGGATCAGTACAATACAGACTTGGCTTACCTTCTTCTTCAGTGGATATTAGCCACTTTTATATATAAAAATATATTTTACAAAAGACTTGGCTACATGGGCTAGTACTCTTTGCCTCCTCATTAAAACGAGGGATCAACCAAAAAAACCTTAACCTTAACCAAATTTAAAATATCATATTGATTTTAATTTGTTTGAATTTATTACTCTCCCGAGCACATACAACCTGACTCTCTTCAAAACCAGAGTGAATAGGCTGCTTCTGGGTAAGCTCGCTACATCGTAGACCTCATCTCTGTCCTCGGACAAGATTGTGGTCAAGAGCAAACCCATCTATAATAAAAAAAAGTCTCATGTCTCATGCGCATTCTCACGTACGTCTATCAATACTAGCGACTTGCCTTTGCTTCGCATGCAATACATAGTTACATATCGTATTATACCTATAAACTTTCTGGAAGCAATAAAGTACATAATCGTTTTAATGATAATGAAAACCGCATCAGAAACAGTTGCATAGTTTAAAAGATCTATGTAAAGTCGCTACACTATTTTATAGTTTCTACATACATAGTTACATATATACATACATATAATCACGTCTTTATCCCTTACGGGGTAGACAGAGCCAAGAGTCGTGAGACTCGAAGGCCACGCTTAGCTAAATAGTGGGCTCTCTGATGAAATGGAGATTCAGGTATAGTGACAGGTTGCTAGCCCGTCGCCTATGAGTGGAGGAATTCCCAGTTTAAAGCCCTTTCCCTCGATTGACTTTTACAATCTGCGCGGAAAGAGAAGCAGCTGGCACATCCTATGTTTTTTCTTCGCTCCCAGACCAGCATGGAAGATTATAGTTTTTTTTTTTATATTCCACTTATTTTATACTATGTAATGTACCTATTCTTATTTTTGTGGACACCACAGGTGGACTCCATAGGATGGTGAACACCTAATAAATAACTCATGTAAAACATTTAAGAAATATTTACGACGTGCAGCCAACGAACCGTAGCAAAAACAAATGTTTAACTTTTTTTGTTCCATTTTTATCATCAAGTCCTTTTGTTACAGTGTTTAAACAAAATTGTAGAATTCGGACATCTTTTAAATTTAATAATGCCAGATGTTTGTTACACTATCCGTTGTACAACGAAAGGTCATAAACGGGATAAAAAAAATCCCTAGAACTGCAAACGGATAGTTTGGACGCCACATGTTAAAAGAAAGTAGCCATAAAGTATTGTTAGTTTTTTTAAAGACTGCAACGTTTATTTAACACATTTTTATTGTCGCTGTTTTGGTCAGGTTTCGGCTTATAGCTATCGACAAAAGATCTATTCCATTAAATTATAATGATGTTCTTTTAAGAAATACTTTTTTTTTACTTATTTTTTATTTAGCTAATAGGTCCCACTGCTGGAAAAATGCCTCCCTTTTAAGCAATACTCAAACATATTGAAAAATAATATTTGTTCTTATATTGCATCGAGGTATATGTACTAACATACGTATTATAAAATAATGTCGCCCCCGCGTCTGTATGTCTTTTTTTTATTATTACATAGGGCGGCAAACGAGCAAGCGGGTCACCTGATGGTAAGCGATCACCGTTGCCCATGGACTACTGCAACACCAGGGGTATTACAAGAGTGTTGCCGGCCTTTCAAGAAGACGTAGACTGTCTGATCGCGATAAACTCAAAAACTACTGAACGAATCTTCATGCGGTTTTCGCCAATTAACGGGGCGTGGCGTGGTTTTGGTGTATGGTGTATCTATTAGTAAAGTCTAGTCTACATATTTAGATAATATAAAATAATATAAATATTTACAACGCCTTAGTAAAAAAATGCGAATGTCACCAAATGCGAAATGCTTTTTGCCATTTTATCTATCTTATCCTTGATTATTTTTTAATACCATTGATAGACCTTTTACTTCCCCATAATATGAGGGTATTCCTTTCCAGTTGGCAGCCCTGTATCTATTATAAACATAAACTAAACAGTTACATCACTAACCAACTCAATTGGTCTGCCAGCGCACTTTAATTGATGACAATAAAGTACGCTCAACACTATTACTCGACCAAATGGCAACATAACCTCTAGCTAAGCATTTAAAAGCTCTAACATGCTTTTTAAATTGGTCGGTTTGCTCATGATTTGCTATCCAGTCAATAGATTTTGATAGAAGCAAAGGTGACCTGCTTGCGTTGATTTTATGTTTTCAAAGTATGCACTTATATTCATAATGATAACACCCACTACAAAAAAATGTTCATACAATGATACCGATAGTTTCAGTTTTATACATACATATTATCACGCCTTTTTCCTGAGGGGGTAGGCAGAGACTATTTCCACTTGCTATGATCCTTACAGATCTCTCTTGCTTCCTCTACACTCATCACTCTCTTCATACTCTCCGGTTATGGGTGCTCCTAATATCTCCCTTTTTAAGCAGGTCCGCAATCTGGTCGAAGTGTGTTCTTCAAGGTCGACCCCTCAGTCTTATACTGTTATCTTATGCTGGTATTTTTCAAGTTCTTATCTTAAAAATACTAACAGACCCTAATGAATGACCCTACCTATATCCTTTAGAACCGTAATCGGAAAAATCATATGCTCTTTCCGACATTTTTATTACTGCCTGCCTGCGGGCAGACAGTAAAAATGTAGTGTAAAAAGGGCAGAAAGTAAATTTAATGTGCCAAGAAATCATTGTAAAATGAAGTTTATGGAACCCTTTATCTATGAGCTGAACCCCGTTGGTCCAGGTTTTCCGAGTGCCTGTAGATTCGTCATACCATTTTAATTCGTCAAAAATGACGCATCGAAGTTCGAACTTATAAATACATAGGTTACATGACACTGTGGCGAACTGACATGAATTCATGTTTTACTTCAGTTCTTTTAATGGCTCCCGAGGTAAGTAATGGTGCTATTCCCAACTACTACTCGACTTAAAAATGATTTATTTCTTGGAATAAGTATACTATTTTCATTGGCAGCGGGAAAAGTGAGAATTATGTGCTTAGGTACTACACGTTTGAACCAAAATAAAGAAAGGGTAACGACCTTACCGCAAACCGTGCACTGTTGGCACTACGCAACACGTCTGATGTACGTGGAAATCCGTTTGTTTACACTAGTCTTCACTGGTTATAACCGACAGATGATTTTTCAGTCTGTCTGTATAGTGTAATGTAACTTTTTTTTATAAATGATGAGTTTGCGCATGACTTTCTTCTCAAACCATCTACAACTAATTTTCTGACGCGCTGAGACATGTACTCAAAGTATGAAGAACTATAACAAACGAATTTTACAAGGTCCAGTGATACATTACAATACACAATACTTTCATAAAAGTTACAGTTAAGTGCATCTTACAGTATTACTATGAAAAAAGACACAATTTATTTTTAGGTACAAATGGCGGATTTAACACCTAGGCTTTCTTGCAGTGGTCTACTCCTACCCCTATTGTTTTAATTGGAGAGAGTGGATTCGAGTCTTATAAAATAAAAGTTCCAACACCCCATACCTATATCTTTTTGTACGCAGTAAACTCGGAAACTACTAAACTTTTGTTTTTAAAAGCAATTTTTTTTTTTATTTAAAATCTGAGTGCGTTTGACCTCTATCTTGCCTGATGGGAAGCAAAGATGAGATCTAGGGTGGTACACGCAAACTCAAAATATGCCTATTCACTCTTGCCTTGAAAACCCCTAAATTATAAGTGACGCGGGGAGAGAATTTCTGAGGAAGGAACATTTTAGATACTAACGCCGATATAATCCATACTAATATTATAAATGCGAATGTTTGGATGTGAGTTTGTGAGGATGTTTGTTACTCAATCACGCAAAATCTACTGGACGGATTTCGATGAAATTTGGTACAGAGGTAGATAATGACCTGGAATAGCAAATAGGCTACTTTTTATCCCGGGAAAAAGCACTGTTCCCGTGGGAAATTCACGCGGGCGAAGCCGCGGGCAAAAGCTAGTAAAACATAAAATACCTGTCAACTCGATGTCTGCCCTTAGGTCACGTCACTTATAAATCTTTCCAAAGCTTTTTCTGAATATCTACCGTTTTTGTTTCGACCACTTGTATATGCAAATAAAATATTGAATTTATTGACGCATTTGACGCCTTTCTAAGCGCTCTATCCCAATCCACTTCACATGCCAAATAAATTCTACACAAAGTGTCACATAATTTTCACTCGGAGCTTAAGTACTGCTTAAAAGTATCCATCTTTAGTGTTAAGTAGGTTAAAGAATTTAAATTCTTGAAGACTAAAAGTAGTCAGTTATGTTTTGCATTTGGTATGTGAAAAATAAATAAATAAAACTAAAATTAAATATATTAACACAAATGCCAGCCCCGACAGTTCGTTGCCCTGAGGTAAAGTGCCCAGAAGGCTGGCTTTCTCTATAGTATAAGTAAGACTGCAATTTTAAAAGAACTTTCCCTGAAGGTGAGGTTAAAAAATTCCACCCTGTATAGTAGCATGAAAACGGTTTCCACCCTGTATAGTAACATGAAAACGGTTTCCACCCTGTATAGTAACATGAAAACGGTTACACTTTTTTAGTGTTTACCTGTTTGTTTGTTTTTGTAATTTAAATTGAAATCTTGATTACCTACTTAATTTGTGAATTATTTTTTATGCAATATATGTGATCAATCAATGTTACGGACAAATTGATTCAATGTGTACTAATATAAAATTTGCATGCCTTAATAAGGTAAACAAACATTTTGTTGTTGGACTATTGATAAATTTAATTCTCCATGGTCCAACCAGTTGTACCTCGGGGAAGCTAGTTTATCCGTGGTCCAACTGGGTGGATCATGGATAGTTTTACTTACCCATGGTACAACTCGTTGGACATAGCCGTTGGACCACGGGTCGGTAGCGAATATATGTACTTGTATTAATTTTTCTTGCAAATAAATATTGATTGATTGTAACCCCGGTAACATAGCTCGTAGAACAGATAGCCGTTGGGGCAGAAAATTTCTCGTGCTAGCTCCTCTCATGGCTATTTGGCATTTGCGTAGGTATAAGCGAAAGGGAAGAATTTACAGAGACAAATTAAAGAAAGCCCTATGAAATATATTGCCTAAGGAAAATTGCTACGGTCTTGCTCGCTTTTTCACACTTTAATTAAATCATAGCTCGTAGAACAGATAGCCGTTGAGGCAGAAAAGTTCTCGAGTGGCGACCACGAATCGGAAAACGTAGTGTTGGCAGGCCTCCCACTCGGTGGACCGACGACCTGGTGAAGGTCGCGGGATGCGCATGGATGCGGGCAGCGCAGGACCGGTCAACGTGGAAATCCTTGGGGGAGGCCTTTGTCCAGCAGTGAACGTCTTTCTGCTGAGAGAAGAAGAAGAAGAAGATTGTAACCCCGGTAGGTCGAGCCATCACTTGTGCATTGGAACATTACACATTTTTTGTAATCATTTTATTAGTTTATAAGAAGCGAGATCTTCCATAGAAACCCGATCTCAGACTTTTTTTATTAAACTTGTACTGTGTCCCACTGCTGCTGGGCGAAAGCCTCTCATTTCCTCTTCCAGACAACATTAAATTCTTATGAACAGTTGAAGTTGAAGCGGTGGTGGCCGAGTGGTAGGGCGCCCGCCTGTGGATACAAAATCCCAGGTTCGAATCCTGCCCGGGCTACATGAGTTTGTATACTAATCTGACTCATGTTAGTTTTCATCGACCACCACTTGCTTCTGGTGAAGGAAAACATCGTGAGGAAACCTGCACTCTGGTTGATGATTATCAGCTAGTGTGTGAAATGGAGAAGGCAATGGCAAACCACTCCATTAAAAATTGCCATGAGAGTCGTTGTGTGTGTTTCATTCCATATAATGACCACGACCCTCAGTCATGAGGAAATACGACTAAAGAGAGAGATGAACAGTTAATCAGACACAAATAACGCTGTATATTGAGTCTGCAAGTTCTCTAATCACGAGTCACCCAATCATAGCTCAAGATGTTTAACAAAACAAAATTACAACGCAAACTGGAAGTACTCTACATTCTTAATAAGTGACATCAACTGTCATGCAATCATTTGACAGTCAAATCTGGCCTAAATGCAATCCCGGTACCACGAGGGATCCGTCATCATTTCCGCATGAAATTCCAATCGTTTTTGAATGAATGGATTTGAGTGTGATTTGTGTTGGCAGTGTCGTGGTAGAGGGGCCAAACGAAAATATTGCTCTCCTTGGAGTCCCGGCGGTTGGGTGCGCCCACATGTTCGGGATTAGGGCTGCGACATTTACAGTCGATAGTTTTTGTCGATGAATAAATAATTTCATCGAAAAACAACAGTCAACGGGAGCTAATAATGTAGGGACTTGGAGACTGTTTCGGGTAAATAAGAATCGGTAGATTGTAACATACTTTTTCCTCTCGTTGGTTAAAATTTAATATGCTACCTATATCATCAACATTTGTACTGCATAATAGTACTTATTTCCTTATTGAGAAATAATATCTATCGACTCTACATGGAAAAACAAAAATTACTACTTACTTACCCCCTTTCTTTAGGTATATACCAAGCTGCCTTCTTTTTCTACACATTCTTAATTTTAACACAACATGCTAGATGATTAGCTTAAACAGATTTTCTAATTTTCTGTTTGTAAAGTTCTTTATGCAACCTTCTTATAGCCGCTCTACTTAGCATCTAACTTATTCATAAAAAAATCTCGACAAAAACACAAACCTATTCGATAAATCGCAAAAATGTTCCAAACAAACACCATCCTTATCCCTCCACGAGCCGTCTCAAGGAGCGGCCGCTAGTCACAGTGTGGCCGGCGTACGCGCATCCAGAACGCAGACGCGATCCAAAAATACCGCCACCAGCCCGGCCGCATTCGTTGACATGGGCTGATCGGGCGTGTTGTAAAATTTAAAATTCGAATCGAAACATTCCAAATTCGAGAATTTAAAATTCGAAATAAGTGTTGTGCCGGTGTAATTCTGATGTGGCGATGTCGCCAACGGCCTTAGGAGCAGATTTGCCGCAGTGGTGTGGTAAAGCCGAAGGATGCCCGCAAGCGTTGTTAGGCTGGCTGTACTTGACACAAGATCAAAATGATCAGGTAATTATGAACATTTATTAGATATGCTCGCCAGAAAATGCTTTTCATTTTCTGCGAAAGCTTATTTGTTACTAGCTTTTGCCAGCGTAAATTTCCCACGGGAACAGTACTTTTTCAGGATGAAAGGTACTCTATGTCCTTCTCAGTACTTCTAACTATGTGAATGCGAAATTTCAGGAAGATTGGTAAAAAATTGAATTTGATTGGTGGATAAAGAGTGAAGAGGTAACAAACAAACATATAAAGATACAAACAAATTCATTTTCGCATTTTTAATATTAGTTAGGACTAGTTGCGCCTCGGAGCTTCGCTCTCAGGCGAATTTTAGAATAAAAAGTACCCTTTGTCCTATTCCCGGAATTTTTCTACCCGTGTACCAAATTTCATCGAAATCTGTCCAGTAGATATTGTGTGATTAAGTAACAAACATCCAAAGTAACAAACTTTCGCATGATGTGATTTCTCTGTCTGTTTTCCTTTTCTTTGGTCGATTATTATTAAATTAGATTAATTCAATAGTTTTAGTTAACTCGTAGATTTGTCACTTTGAATCACATGACATCATCTGTTATTTTTTTTAAATAAAAAATAGTACCTAGTTGAACCCCGACTGCGTCGGCTCTTTTCAACATTAGAAATATTTTGATTACTACATCATCATCATCAAATTTAAGAGCGAGGCTCTTATCGGTGGAGTTCCTTCCATTAGTACATAGTAATGAAAATATTTTTAAGCTACCCATAACCCTAATAGCATTTTGGTAGGAATTTGGTAGGGCCACATATATATTTAAGTGGCCTTACCAAATGCCTACCAAAAATGCTATTAGGGAAACAGATGATATATCGCTGTATCCAGCGAATTTCGCTACAAATTTAAATTAATTATTTTTTTTAAATCCAGGTTTTACTATACCTTAACAAATTCACTAGTTTTTTTTAATGAAATAGTAAGAACTTAAATTCCAAAAGAGTAAGTTCTATAAGGACTTCTTCTTTCTTCTTTCTTCTTTCAACGCATCAACTTTTTATAAGTACGTACCAAAAAATAAACCAAATCTTTTTATAACAAAGTTCTAGACGTATGATAGAAACGTTACCAGTAGAAGGACGTATGAAAATTTCCAAAATCGATAGGTATGATGGATGTTCGCTCGTTTGCCAAATAAAACATAAACAGAGACTATGCTTTATTTTCATTGCAATTCGTTATTGATTTATTATTTTTATATAATCACTTCACATCATCAGTGAAATCATCTAAACAACATTGTATGTACTACTAGCTGCGCCCCAGGGCTTCTTTCCCGTGGGAATTTCAAGATGAAAGTACCCTATGTGCTATGCTCGGTATTTTTCTACCCGTGTACCAAATTTCATCGTAATCCGTTCAGTAGATTTTACGTGATTGAGTAACAAACCTCACAAACTCACAATTCACAAATTCACATCAAAATTTGAGCATGTTGAGAGGATGGATGAAAAGAGATTGACGAAAGGTATACAAAGGTAAGTAAATATATATAAAGGTAAAGCAGAGGTGAATGGAAGAGTTGGTCAGGGTCGACCTCGAAGAACGCACTTCGACCAGATTGCGGACCTCCTTAAAAAGGGAGATATTAGGAGCACCCATAACCGGAGAGCATGTATGAAGAGAGTGATGAGTGTAGAGGAAGCAAGAGAGATCTGTAAAGATCGTAGCAAGTGGAAATCGCTAGTCTCTGCCTACCCCCACGGGAAAAAAGGCGTGATAATATGTTTGTATGTATGTATGCACATCCAAATTTTCGCATTTATAATATTAGTGGGATAAATAATAAATAAATATATCGAGACAAATAAATCCAAAAACATTTTCATGTAAAGTGTTGCCGAGAGGAGACCATGGCTCGCACTGTCAAACATTTATCAGATCTCATGTAGAGCCAAGCTTCTAACTCTACTAGGAGTGGGCGTTATATAGCATCAATCGTTTTCACAACGTTGTGGCCGAACCACAACGCAAACGTTATGGGCGATTTTGACAACGATCTATTTCTCACAACGCCAAAGTCCCGTGATCCCGTCGCGTCGTCATGACAACATCACAGAAGACGTTGTATTTGTAACGAATGAAACAAACATCTAGCTCAACCACCCGTTATGCGTAGGATGAAAAGAGACGGACCATTTAGTAAAGATATTGTTAACCTTTTGGCATTATGCAGTTGTGCGATAGTCTATCTTATTGTATTGTAATAAGACCGATATATATAATTGCGTTATTTGCACAATTTCTTTCTTTTTGTTTTGTTGACAATGAATGCACGTGCTACCTAAAAACAATAAAGAAAGCCCCTTAAACCATAAAAGGGTTAAGGGACTTTTTTTTAAATAAATGGATGGTTATTTTAGTTTAATGTCGTATTTTTTGCCAGTGCGTCGATACGTCATGGCCGGAATTATTTAAGTTCGTTTTGATTACCGAACTTATAGATACTTTAATGAGCAAATTGTAAATCTCGTATTGTAAATAAGTGTGATTTGAACTTTTTTGTGAATTAAAATGTCGCGTGTAAATACTAGTTTATTGTGGGACTACTTTGAAAAAGCAAGACAGTGTATTAAGAAAGGCTAAGTGTAATATTTGTAATGTATTAATTAGTTATAAGACAACAATAGGAAATTTAAAGACCCATCTAAAAAATAAACATATTGAGGCCGATCGCCAAGTGGCGAACATTCAAAATGAGCGTCAGACAGCCGCAATATCTCAACATTCTCAACCTTTAGCCGCCTTGACCATGGCACCATCAACATCGGAGCCTGCATCTGACACGGGAACGTGCTCAACAGCTGTAACGATTGCACAAAAAGTGCCATTAAAAAGGCCTATTCAGAACAGAATGGACGGGTAGATACATACCCAACGGTGCGGGTCAGTGCTCTATTTTGAAACGATCTATTTTACAACCACCGCGGTGCTACGTCTCACAACGTTGTCTAAAATAGACGTTTTATACAACGTTGTGAGAATGCCGGTAACGTTTCGTTGTGTTATCTGAAAAACGCGTACTAACGACCCATATCTAAACTCTACCACCCTAACTCTACGAGCCCTAACTTCACAAACTCTACACTTCAGTCAAAATACGTGGCTTGGCAGTTTCGCTACCATCACATGGGCGTAAGGTGAAAAATTTGTTTACTGTTCACTGTTCATTACTATTATAGTAACGAAACGGCCAAACAACATATTTTGACTAATAGACAAAACTTGAGGGCCGTTGAGTGTTGTCAATTTATTATGTACTAGCTTTTGCCCGCGTGAATTTCCCACGGGAACCGTGCGTGACCCGGGATAAAATGTGTATGCGAAATTTCAGGTAGATTGGTTCAGTAGATAAAGCGTGAAGAGGTAACAAACGAACAAATAAACAAATTCACTTTCACATTTATAATATTAGTAGTAACTAATATTATGTATGACTTGCTTTTGCCCGCGGCTTCGCCCGCGTGCATTTAACAAGTAAACTAACACTAACAGACAAACTCACTGTCACATTTGTAATATTAGTTAGGATTAGGATGTCAATAGCAGCAAAATATGCGTCTAAACCATAGAGCTAGGTACGTCCTGGTCTAAACATTTTTCAGATTAATGTGAAAAACTAAAAGTTTTACCTTCGCCTGCCAATACTTTATTCCTCTAACGAGTCATCCTCAGGCTACGGTAACCGCTTGCTAGCAGGCCGTCTCGTGTATAAAAACGCGGTCATCGAGCTGCCGATTAGACAAATAAAATCGCGGTGGATGTCCGTACGAGCTCCTCCATTGGCGAGCAAGAAGCGCGCGCGCATCTGTTTAACGAATTACTTCTGGTGCAGGGCTGTCACTTTCTCCACTTCTATTTACTTTACCTTTGTAACATAGGGTACCCTATTTACCAAATTTCACCGAAATCCGTCTAATAGATTTTGCGTGATTGAGTAACAAACATCCAAACTACGGAGACACAAAAATCAAAACTTTCGCATACAATATTATAAAAGATTTCTAGGCGGTTGAAATAAGCTGAAGGTCAATCAATCAATTTTAAAAACACTGTACTGTCAATATTACATTGTATTTAACACCAAAATTAAGCATAAAATTTGATCATGGGTTCGAGTCCCACGGTTATTTGCTTTGTCAGTAGTGATTACCGTTACTTTGATATCTAATTTTTAGTATAAAATGTATAAAATATTATGAAACAATATTTTTCTTTAGAATAAATACAGAATATAATTTAAACTAAAAAGAAACGTCTTTCAAAGTTCGAAAATAGATTAAAGTTTTCTAGCTTCTTTACGTCAATCAAAACCTGGTAGTGACAACCCTACCACGGTCCAATTCCGTGCGCGTGCGTTGACGTCGTGAATCATGCAAAGACGAATATGAAATATAAACCTTATCTCAATAGTGTAGAATTTATTATTGTTTATCATCTGTTTAATTGAACAAATATTGTGAATTGGATATATTTTTATTACGCGTGCGTGATGCTGATGATCCTGTAAAAAGAGGCACCAAATCGTTATCATCACATATATAGATAAGTTAGATTATAAAACCAATAGACCAAATCATACAGTTTTGACAGCCATTGTAACATAGGCTTTTCGCAAAGTTCTACCTGGTCATGTCAAGAAGGCATAGTGGAGCCCGCAAAATAGATGTTTTTAGGGTTCCGTACCTCAAAAGGAAAAAACGAAACCCTTATAAGATCACTTTGTTGTCCGTCTGTCTGTCAAACCTTTTTTTTCTCAGGAACACTTAAAGGTAATATCGAATATTCGGATCCACGGTCTCTTTCTGCAATTAATATCAAAATTATACGTCAACGCAATCAAGAGATATTACCGTAAATGTAGCGAATTTTAGCATATTTTGCGATTTCAGACAGCAATCAAAACCTATGGGGGGTACTTCCCATTGACCTAAAATTATGAAATTTGACAAAAAGCATGGTCTTAAACAGGAATAAATCTAAAAATTATAAATATGTTGTTAGAAGTCTGAAAAAAAAGTGAAGAATCTTAGGGATCGATCTAGTTGGTCTTTTCATTAGATCTATAATGTAAGATACTTTGTGTGTACGTAACCCTCAGTGCGCGAGTTTGACTCGCACTTGGCCAGTTTATTATCCTTTTTGATGGATATGGTTTTTCTCAAGTACCTAACTCTAAATAGATGTTTACGTGTCGGGTACAGGTAGGCACTGAATTTAGGCAATTTGTTCTGCTGTTGTCTGTACTCTCGTATCGTGTTCAGTTACACATCTCAGCGTTGTATCTCGGGTAGCCATCTCAACATCCGCGCCTTTGATCCGCCGACCTATTAGGAACCGCCGACACCTGAGTTTCCATTTCTACTAATGAAGCTGTTTGCTTGTCTTTGTTTGTTTGATTTGTTTATGATAAATCATCTTTAAAATGTTTACGGGTTCGTTTGTAAACAAATTGTACTCACAGTTTAGTATACGTATCTACTTACTAATAAACCTAATTTGTGGTTTAGTAAAGGAAAGCATCGAGATATTATATACTAAAGTTGTATTTCGCTGGAGGAAAAAGATTTTTAGGAGTTTGTATTGAAAAGTTGTATAAGTGGTAATCTGTAGAACTTATATTTAACCTGTTAAGCAACTTCAACCTAGGGTTGCCAACCGTGCAGTACTGCATGTCAAGGCCATAGTTGATGGTGCACTGGATCGGGGGCAAGTGGTATTGGCTGTATCGTTAGATATATCTAATGCCTTTAATACACTCCCCTGGGCCTGTATAAAAGAGGCATTACATTACCACCAGGTGCCTGTATATTTGCAGAACATAGTGGAATCCTACCTCTCCGAAAGGTATGTTGAATTCCCTGGAGTGGATGGATGGCGTAGATGGCCGATGTCGTGCGGTGTTCCACAGGGGTCGGTACTTGGACCGCTTCTGTGGAACATCGGCTACGATTGGGTACTGCGTGGTGAAAATTCGACGCATACGATTGCTAGGATTAGAGGTTGCGTTAGAAAAGTCTGAGGCTTTACTCTTCCATGGGCGACGACGAGGGCCGCCTCCAGGAGCGAGTATAGTGGTAGGTGGGATTACCATCGGCATAAAGAGGAGTATGAAATATCTTGGCTTGGTACTCGATAATCGGTGGAACTTTACCACCCATTTCGAAACTCTGGCACCTAAACTGCGGACGGCAGCACTAGCGTTAGGAGGGTTAACCTTTAACTAGTGACGTGGAGTCTCACAGGCGTCACGTGTTTTACAAATTTTCGGAATTGGTCACTTCCCCCCGCTTGCCGAGACCCCGCTTCTTAGTACCTTTTGTTTTAGTGCTAAAACGACCTTGGAAGGAGGTGGATTTGTTATCGGTTGCATTACACGTGATTTATAACAATAACAAAATCGAGCGTAGCCTGTCAGGCTACATGTCCCTAGTTGCCATACAAATTAAGCGTAGCTTGTCAGGCTACATGTCCCTAGTTGTTATACAAATAGTTTTTGTAATAGTTGGCAAAATGGAAGCTTACTTATGTAGATATGTGGGTTTTATGAAAAAAATAACGCGAAATACCTAGCTAATTTCAACCATAAAAAATAGAGAAGTCCAGTCTGCGTTGTTTGGTTTTACGAATCAAAAAACTATCTGCTCATACGTATCCAAGCAGATAGGAGCTGTGATATTTGTGTCCTCAATGCATCACAGCAACGAGGTTGATAAATACACTACAAAGCCTGAAATTATTCTTTAGACGGAGCTGATAAAAAATGCTCCAATTATTCCAGCAGCCGCCGAACGAAAAGGGGGCCAATAGTTTTGTTCTATCGCATTGTCGATTTGGGCTGCATGAACGCTTATATACCTACTATATAATATGCATCAACCCAAGGTTACTGATAGAGGAGATTTTCTAAAATCAAAAGGGTTTGTCCACCTAAACTATACAGAATGACAGTATACACGTGTGTCGAGTGTTCCAATCTCGGTGGCTTGCAATATTCTCGCTCCTTGTGCAAAAATCGCGAGTGATTTATTCCAAATTGAGCAGTTGTCAAAATTTTTATTTTTAGTATTCAGAAAATCTTTTTGTTTCTTTTGTTTCTTTCTAGATTAGATTTTTATAAAAAAGTGTTAAATTTCTCATGTGTTTTATGTATGGTCTATAAAAAAGCTAAAATTAAGATCTCGTATCAATTAAGGCTGAAAAGTACCAGTCAGTGTTAATTACCGTTTTTTTAAAGTAATTTTTAATAAAATCTAATTGAATTTACTTGTATGTCTTTTATTACATACCAATAATTAAATATCAATACAATTTTGAAACGTCCATATTATATTTTATGACGAAAATTAACTTTGAAAGTAGTAGCCCGTGAGACGTCACGTCCCTTGTAGTGTTATAAATTTGTCACGTTGCCAAATATTGCTGGACCAAAAGCATCGTATCGTCGCCTTTATGAGGGAATAGTACGATCGATGGCTCTTTATGGGGCTCCAATCTGGGCTGAAACTCTGAATAGTCAAGGTATCGCTCTCCTTAATTCGTCTCCAGAGAGTGATGGCAATCAGAGTTATAAGAGGTTACCGGACGGTTTCGCATAATGCCGCATGTGTTCTGGCGGGTTCGATTCCCTGGGATCTAGAAGCGAGAGCCCTTTCGTCGGTTTTTTACTGGCGTGAGGAGGCGCTAGCCCGGGGTTTTCGACCTGCTCCACGAGAGATTGAGGGCCATCGCAATCAACTTCACGTTGAATTGATACAAGTCTGGCAGGATAAGCTAGAAGATGCAGAATCTGGCCGTAAAATGGTGGAAGCCGCTCGTCCTATTTTATTGGAGTGGGTGGGACGAAGTCATGGATCCCTCACATTTCGGATGACACAGGTCTTAACCGGGCATGGATGTTTTGGTAGGTACCTGTGTCGGGTGGCTGGGAGAGAGCCAACAACAGACTGCCACCATTGCAGCGGTGGCATAGAAGATACTGCCGAGCACACTTTAACAGAGTGCACGGCTTGGGAGCGGGAGCGTACGGATCTGACGTCCGCCATAGGTGTAGACCTGTCTCTGCGAGCCATTCTTCTAGCGATGGTTGCGAGTAGAGCAGGGTGGCAAGCAGTAAAAACCTTCTGTGAAGCTGTAATGGAAGCAAAGGAGACGGCAGAGCGAGAGCGTGAGGCCACAACAACGCTCGATATTCGTCGCCGTAGAATTGGACGAAGGCGGCGGGACTATAACCGCCATTTACCACCCTGACAATAGCCACAGGGCGACCGGCTCAGGGAATAGTCTGTCGTCCACTAGGCTGAAGAGGATGTGTGCATGTGCGTCTGTGCACAACTCTTATGGCGGTTGAGCTTAAGAATCGATTTAAAGAGGGACCTGGAAGCAGGTAGTCGCTGCCGTGACACAGTTGAATACCGGACTTAGTCAGGTGATCCTGTGTCCACGGCTCTATGCGACGAGAGGGCGCACCATGTGGTTTTAGTGGGTTCGAGCCCCACACTGCCTCTCTCCCGTCCCCGCGGGAGATTGGCGTGGGTCGGCCATTTCCACATGTAAAAAAAAAAAAAAAAAATGGTTGCCAACCGTACTGTAAGAAAAATTATTGTAGTACAATAATTTTTCTTAACTAAACACACAGTTGAAGGAATATGTAGTAAGCAAAAATACTATACAATTAGACTAGTCAGATGAGATCGTATTTCCCGAATTTCTAGTAGTACCTACCGGAGTCGGCTTCACAAGTTTACTCATAGAAGTATCTTATCTGAACTGGCCAGCCGCACGTGCGTATGCGTATACGCAGCCCAAATAAACAGGGTTCCGTCCACACGTGGCCGTCTAAATATAGCTTACCTGCGTCTGAGCAAGCGATTTAAAATTATTTTATTGATTATTATATGACTCACTTGCTCCGCCCGCAGCAATTCTTTTTTCTTTTTTTTTATACAATCTTTCAGCCCCCATTGCAGCCCCTTGCTTTCTCTATATTTTATCTAGCAAACTAGTTAAAATGAACCAATACTGATTTAACCATGTTTAATCAAGAAGCTTATATTTTCACTTCATCACACAGAATCAAATTCAATCATATTGGATACAGAAATCTAAAATAAAATGTATTATTCAGATGAGAGGTACTGGATTATTTAGTGTTCTTTGAAGAGTCCTTTCTACATGAAACTTCTATGATGATGATTGAACATGATAATTCTCTTTTTCTATGCCTAATGAATGCTTAACTGATCGGTAGACACATCAGGTATTCCGAGTAATTAGCATTTTACTGCCACGCTTTTTAAATAAAAAAAATATTTGAAATTTCATAGCCCTACATCCAGCTAAACGTGGCCTTGGAGCCTCGCGACTTATGGCTCTGTTTACCCTGTAAGGAATATAGACGTGAACCGTTATCCTTTAAATCGCCGGAAAGCAATTGATAGCACTGTTACGGTATTCCCAAGCGGATAAAATTAGCACGGAAGAAATGGTGGGAGAGGTAATTTTAGATTTCGTTACGTTGGTCGTACGCAGTACGTTCCATAGTATAGTTGACGAACTTTGGTCTACTAATTGCTTGTCAAGATAGCTTCAACGGTTCAACATGTTTTACATCAATCATTCTTTTGCTTTTTGTATTGTCCTACATGATTTAAGTACGTTCACAAGTACAGCTCCTTTGGAGTTTCTAGTCAACAGTGGTCGTGCCGAAATGCTAGCTAGCTATATAGATGATACCATTTACTCTGAAATTCTCTCCTGTGAACCTTCACTGTTTGCTGAAAAAAAGATAAAAATAAATAAAGGCGTAACAAAGGCAATCTAAAATTTCCCTAAAAATGTAAAATTCCATTGTCATTCATGAACATTTTATTACAATTGACTGTTAACATACATTTCCTGTTATTTCTTCTTCTTCTCCTGTTATTTAAAACTACCTTTTTCCCTCGGCTTCGCCCGTGTGAATTTCGTTTTTCAGTTCACCTATTTCACCCCTTTAGGGTTGAAATTTCCAAAATTCCTTGCTTTGTGCTTACTTACGCTATTAAACGATCCTCTATGCAGAATTTCAAGCTTCTACTCGTACGTTTAGCCGTTTCGTCTCTGCGTTAATATACCAAATACCAATTCCAGTGAGCAAGCAATTACATACAAATTAAATTTTCATTTAAGGCGATACCCAAGGCTAATCAGAGGGGGAGAGGGGCGGTACGTCAGCTCCGCCTTAAAGTAGACACATTTTAGAGGTTTTCTTTTAATTATGATAAATCACTAAATATATTTCAAAAAATAAGCCGGTATCGTTTTGAATAATTGTATTCTTTAAAAAAAATCTACCGCTTAAATTACGGTGATTTTCGACGATAAAGGAAAAAAAAACATGATTATGTATTCTTTTTTTATCTAGTCTTATTATTTTTAATTTGGTTCGGTATATTTCTAGTTTAGTATTTTTTCTCTTTACGGGATATTTTTCCTGCTTCAGTACTTCTAACCTATGGTTCACACTTTACGTTTAAAGACAGTACGTTTTCGGAAAATCCTGATTGGGTATGGCCTTAATCAGATGACCCAGACCCTATGTTTGTATTTAGTGTAGTTTTTTAAATCTAATATCTACTTCTGCATTTTCCAGTGGATGCCAGGGTCGGTGTGGGGCCCGCTGCCGACGGCCGCGCCGGGCGCCGCGCAGCCGGCGGACGACACCAGCTCGCTGACGGACCAGCTCACGGCGTTGTCACTGCGCCGGCCACCTAGGCCTCCCCCGCCGGCGTACATGTGTCACTTGTGCTTCAAAAAGGGACACTATATTGGAGATTGTCCACAGGTTAGTTCACTATATACTAAGAAAGGCTGGGCCATCTTTAACCAATTGGAGGCCCAGGGCACATAAGGATTTTGGCGGATGACACCAGCCGGCTGACAGATCAGCTCTCGGCGTTGTCTCTACGCAGGCCCCCGAGGCCTCCCCCACCGGCGTATATGTGCCACTTGTGCTTCAAGAAGGGACACTATATTGGGGATTGTCCACAAGTTAGTTCACTATAAACTAAGAAAGGCTGGGCCATCTTTAACCAATTGGAGGCCCTGGGCACATAAGGATTTTGGCGGACGATCCCAGCTCGCTGACGGACCAGCTCACGGCGTTGTCACTGCGCCGGCCACCTAGGCCTCCCCCGCCGGCGTACATGTGTCACTTGTGCTTCAAGAAAGGACACTATATTGGGGATTGTCCACAAGTTAGTTCACTATATACTAAGAACAGGCAGGGCCGTCTTTATTAACCAATTGGATGCCCTGAGCAATAAGGATTTTGGGGTCCCAGTGACTTTGACAGAACACGTAACCCAGGTATGAATGGCCATATGAGAACATGCTTAGACAGCAAGTAGGTTGCCGATGGGCATTGGGGCGAATTACAGAACTATATCGGGATACTTAAATATAGTTCTGTGGGGCAGATAGTTTCCGGTATTGCGACCATAAACCAGAAAATGCAATTTAGGGATGTGGGTCGCCCGATCATATTTCTGAAGTCACATGAAGATGCTCATAATCAAGGTGGAAATGTATAAAATATATGTATGAGTGAGACTTATATCCAGCAGTTGCCTTTTGGACTGACTGATATACCTTTCAACGCGAATTGAAATCGCTGCTGAACGAAGAAACTTCAAATTTTGCAGAGAGGTAGCGGGATAACTCACGCTCTATTCAATTTTCAAAATTTTCAAATTTCAAAATTTCCATCCCTAAAATGGTGAAAAATGAATTCACACGGGCAAAGCCAAAGACAAAATCTATTTTTAAATGGATTAAAAATTAAGTCTAACTAAATCCCTAAAATAGTGAATTCATTTTCACCATTTTAGGGATGGAAATTTTGAAATTTGAAAATTTCAAAATCCAAATTAAATTAAATAAATAATAATTAATTTATAATTAATTAATTTGAATGTAAATTGTTGATTCCAATCAACGAGTAAATCAGACCAAATCAATGAAAGAAACGCACTATGTCTTCAAAAAGTAATCCCTCTTTGTTTCAATAGTTATTTGTGTACATTATCGGCCTATGAGCTACGTACGACTGAAACAAGCAGTCTTTGTGTCCTACTCAAAGGCCCTTGTTTGAAACAAACACAAAGCTCTGATTTATAGATTAAATTTATAACATGTCTGTAGGTTATCAGTTTTCTCTAGTAAGTACTGATAATGGTGGGAGAAAATGGGGTTCGGAAAGTTTCCAAAAAGTAAACCGCCGACGACGAATAAATCGTCCCATGCGTCCATGAGCGTTAAAATTTTATATACTTACGGACTTCGGATTTAGTATTTTATTTTTAGTTTTTACACGACTGACCAGAAAATGAGTGTTATATTTTTAGGAGTTTTATGTGTGTAATGTTTTCTATAAAAAACCCACGCAAATTTCATTCGTTTCGTTATATTGTTTGTTTCCTAAATAAATAAAATAAAAATAAAATAAATTCCGTAGTTTTTGCGTAGAAACCAAAGAGCTAGCAAAAAAAAAAAATAATTTTATTTATAGGTACTGACAGAATTACTTTTTTTCCTATGTCTATGGTACGAACATATAGAAAGATAGGCAGACTGATATAAAGTTCTCTCATATTTTTATTTTTATAAAATATCTCCTACTTACATAGAACAGTTCAGAAAATCAAGGCTAGCAATTTCTTTTTAATATTGTTAATATTATATTGGGACACAACACCAACAGGCTAGTTAAAAAAAAAAAAAATATTATATTACGCGGTTCTACTACGTAGTTCTACTAAAAGTACCTACTATAAAGATCGTAGAGTAAGTTGTACCACAAAAATATAACAAAATTATTTAATTATGTATACCTACGGAAAGCGATAGGTAAGTTCTACCTACTACGTACTCGTAGTCGTAGGTATGTTGACGCAAAACGCGCACTCGACGCAATATTTCTCAGAACTCCATCCCAACTGAGCTCTTGCTTCTGGGTATTGTGTATCAGCATTCTCTAACATTGCTTATAGAAAGCGTTCCAAATCATTTTATAATACTAGGATATGATTGCATACTTTTGTAATAATACCCAGTCAGTTTTGATCAGATACGACAGTGACTCTACCATTCCATTATACTCATTAGTAAATGTATAAGTGTGGATTTTTGTCAATCACACAAATTTACTCTTTAGCACGGATTTCGAGGAAATTTGATACACAGAATATAATCCCATCCTAACTAATATTATAAATGCGAAAGTGAGTTTGTTTGTTACCCCTTTACGCTCTATCTACTGAGCCATTCTTCCTGAATTTTCTAATACACATAGTTAGGAGTACTGATAAAGACGTAGGGTACCTTTTTATCCCGAAATTCCCGTAGGAGCAGAGCCCCGGGGCGCAGCTAGTCTTGAAAATATATTGAGTACTTTTTAACTTACAAGTTTTATTATAACTGTTAGATATATTATAATTTAAACTTTCACTTTAATTGGAAACCAAATTTTACCAATATTTCATTGGTCAAATTTGGGTTCCCTAGTCGAAATCAAATGATCTTTTTAATTTGTAAGATTTAATAAATTAGCTGAATCTAATTTGATAATTTGGCAGTTTTTGCAACGTATGTAATCTTCTTCTTAGCGTATTGACTTTGTGGATCAAATTTATGAGGACGCCACCGATATAGCATTATCTGTGGCGTCATATAGATCTTCTAGCGAGCAGGTAGTAAGACACGCAGAAAAAGAAAAATAAATGGTTTATCTAACTGTTTATACAATTCTTCCTTAATTAATTGCTCAATTTCTAATACTGTGATTCCAGGCGCGGCCCAAAGGCGAAGGTCTGACGCCGTACCAGGGCAAGAAGCGGTGTTTCGGCGAGTACAAGTGCCCTAAATGCAAACGCAAGTGGATGAGCGGCAACTCCTGGGCCAACAACGGCCAGGAGTGTATCAAGTGCCGCATCAACGTGTTCCCGCACAAGCAGGTACGTGTACGTACATTCTTCATCAGTCTTTTTAATGGCCCCACTGAATAATGAGGGTTGGCCGTGTGTCAGTGGATAACTTGTACTTAAGTACAAGGTTCAATGGTGGACTGGCTCTGAACAAAGCTAAATTTAAGGAGCTGACTGCCAACATTCATTAATGAATAGGCACTTAAAGAAGAAGACATGGTTCTGATAATGCCTTTTTAATAGTGGGCAAACAAGCATGCCGGTTGCCTGATGGTAGGCAAACCAGTCCATGGACACTAGCGACCCTAATAAGAATCACTGATGCAAAGCCACCTTTTTAGAAAGCAATATATTCTTTTCTTGATAGCTCTATTGTCGAAACTATCGTATGTCGCTGAAGGTAGTTTACTAGAAGGGAATAATAGGAAGGCACAAGTACAGTCAATGTCAAATACATGCATTCATTACAAATTCACCGCTATGACCGCCTCATAGAGAAAGAAAGAAAATTTTACTGGCTAAACACAAACTGCGAGGAATAAAAGGGGTAATTTTAAAGTTCACATCTTTGTTTTACAGAGGCCACTGGAGAAGCCCGACGGTCTGGACGTGAGCGACCAGTCCAAGATCCACCCTCAGCACCTCTGCCAGAAGTGCCGTTCCCTGGGGTACTACTGCCGCCGCGAGTACTAGCCAAGGATCACCAATCCACTAGCACCAGAGATACGACCAGTCCAAGATCCACCCTCAGCACCTCTGCCAGAAGTGCCGCTCCCTGGGGTACTACTGCCGCCGCGAGTATTTGCCAAAAGGACCACCAGTCTACTAACACCAGAGATATGACCAGTCCAAGATCCACCCTTATTTCCTCTGCCATAAGTGCCGTTTCCTGGGGTACTACTGCCGCCGCGAGTACTAGCCAAGGATCACCAATCCACTAGCATCAGAGATACGACCAGTCCAAGATCCACCCTCAGCACCTCTGCCAGAAGTGCCGTTCCCTGGGGTACTACTGCCGCCGCGAGTACTAGCTAAAGGCTACCAGTCCACTAGCACCAGAGATACGACCAGTCCAAGATCCACCCTCAACACCTCTGCCAGAAGTGCCTGGGGTACTACTGCCGCCGCGAGTACTAGCCAAAGATCAAGAAATCTAGTAATCCAATAAATCGTCTCTAGAGTCCAATATCGATTTTTAGAGTGAAAACCTACTTACATTTTTAAAGAAATTATCATTTACTCTAAGCCGATATGTAAATCGATTGTCCAATGTTTAACTTTTGTGTATCGTACATAATCCTTACCAATTTTCACTCGCCCCATTCAAATTATTTTGCTATTTTGTCCTAATATAGGTACTTGAGAAATTATGGTAAGCAGAGCATAGGTTTTATATTTTAATTTTCACTATTTAACACAGTGAACACATTGTTTTGTTTACAGATCTAAAACGACATGATTACATGTTATCATCATTAATTTATTACAAAAAATTATAATTTGCTTGATCTTTTGCGATCATAAAAAACTTAGTATGTTCACATTTCATATCTATGACATTTAGTATTAGTTTCATTTTTAAAATTAGATCTACAAATTATTTTTCTTACTACTTTTACCTATAATTTTACTTATATACTTTAATAAGATATTCAAATGTATATAAATACTTTCAAAAGATTTATCGAGTGTTTGTTTGCTTCATAGTTAATTATAATATAGGTTTTATAATTGTATACTCCAAATGGCATTACAGTTACTTATAATTTTATATGTATATTTAGATTATAAATATACTTGGATTGTTAATTATGTAGATACTAAATGAAAAAAATACTTAATTATAAAACAAATAGTTTATAATTTTATAAATTTATATTTTAGTCATAATTAAAAAATAGAAAAATTATATTGTATTTCATATCAATTATTATAAATATTGTTTTTAAATTACATAATTTATATTTTTATTACAAATGTGGAAACACCCAAATTATGTATATAAATTTTAAATTTATGTTGAATTAGCTTTATATTATAAATCTGAATTATTATATAACGTTGTATTGTTTTTATATAAAACTACTAACCAAAACAAAAAAGACGTGACGGTGCCAAATCATAAGTTAGTAATTTTTTTAGTACTTATATATTTTAGAATACTTATAAAAGATTTAAAAAACTAATGTATTTATAAATCTTAACTTGTATTTTTTGCCATAAAAAATGATATTGTGACATCATACATTTTATTTTTTAACGTATCATATTTAATTAAAAATTTAAATCTATTTTATAATTAGAGTATTAAATTATATTTTCACAAATACATTTTAATTACGTATTATTCTTATTTTTTAAATAAAGAAAATATTATAACTGATACAATTACAATTAATATTTGAAATACTAGATAATCTTATTAATTACTATATATAACTATATATTTTTTTTATTAAAAATACTAATACTAAAATCAAGATAATATTTCTATGATAGTTTTTTACATAGATATAAGTTGAAATTGTTTTATGACAATTACATTAATTAACGATTTTACGAATACTTTATTTTTACTAAAATAAATTAAATTATGACAACCTTGTATACTTAGTAACTTTTTACTTTAAAAATAAAAAAAACGTCCTAATTAACTGCCATATTTATATTTTAAATTGATAATATCATATATTTATTGACAAACATAAATTTTTTATAAATCTTTTTTTACATTTTAAATGAAAAAATAACAATCATTTATTATATTAGATTATAATGTAAAATTATAACAATTTGATTTTTAAGTTTTTTTGTAAATCAGATATTTTTGTAATAATAATATTTAAAAAATTAATTTGTTATTAATCATTTAATTATAATTATAAAGTCATGATTTGATATTCAATTATAAATATTGAATTACATTTTTATTTAATTTTTGTTAAAAAATATACATATCGAAATTATTTGCGATGCTAGTATAAAAAAAGTTTTTCAAAAAATATAAAAAACTTCAGTTGAGTATTTATTATGTTATTACATTCATTTTTATATTAGTATTTTTTTACTATAATGATTTTAATTACTTAATAAAACATATTATTGTAAACTGTTATTAAGTAGATATATGTGCCTGAGATTTTTAATTTTTAAATAAAATTTCATTACGAATATCTTTTTTCTTATAATAAAAATTTAAAACTATAATTTACAAATTTACCATTTTAAAAATAATTAATCGTTTTCATAAATTTTTTACTATAAACAATAATATTTTCTGTACTTAAACACATAAACTGAGTTAAAAGATATATTTTATTAATTGATTTCAATTTTGTTCAATAACAAATTAATATTTGTATTTTATAGAACATATTTTATAAATACAAAATCATACTAATGTTATTTGTCAATTTTAAAAGATATTTGAAATTTTATTAAATAATACTATAATATTATATATGTTTTATGTTAATTATAATAAAAAAATATTTTTATTTTTTATTATTAATTTTTTATTAAAATAATCATAATTTTATTTACAATTCGTATTTTAACATATTTCTTTTTTATTTTAAATAATTACTTGTTATTAATTTAATTAAAAAATTAATGATATTATAATTAATTTTTTCATATATTTTATTATAAATGTATATTAAATGATTTTAAAATATAAATATTTTTACAATATAGTATTAATGTTCAATTTCATATATTTTAAATATAAATATTATGATTTTACTTACATAAAATTATTATAACTGATACATTGTTTGTTATTTAATATAAAAATAATTTAATATGATTTAAATAATAATAAAATGAATATAAAAAATAGAAGATTTATAAAAGTATTAGTCAAGATTTTTAAATAATTTAATTTATGACATATTTACAAGGATTTTGAAAAGTATTTTTTTTTTAAATAATTATAATTGTTTATATTTAATTTTTTATAAAACAAAGAAATTTTACTTTTGCCATATAATTATTTTTTTGATCTTTTGCTTTACTAAATTATCTTTATTTACCATTTTATGTACTGAGATTATGAATTTAAAATATCGCAAAATTATTTACAATTATTTATTTTGCAAAATAATTAATTTTAGTATATGTATTATACAAAAAATGTATTAATCATATAAAACAGAATTTTATTTAAATTTTTTATTTTTGTATATTTGTATTACCTATCTTTAATATATAAATTATTGTTTTATTTGTAATTTATTTTTATAATAAAAATATACTTTCATATTGATACAAAAAATACTCTAAGTACTTACTAATAAAATATTAATAATTTTATAATTCATTTGAAATACAAATTCATTGTATCTTATTATTAAAATTATATATTTGTCTGTTAAATAATATTAATACAAAATAAATTTTTGTTTATTTAAACTGATTTATTTTACAATCACAATTATATATTATTTCATGAATTTGTAATTTTTATTCAATAGATTTTTTTTTTTTAAAAAACAATCGTTCTAGTATTAAATTTTATAAAAAAACAAAATAGATCAAAATCGTATTTGAATAGTATTGAATGAATCCAGTGGCGATCAAAGTACGTCAGTTTTTATAAATATATATGTTGTTAGGCACTTTAGTGCTAGGCACTTTAGTGCTGGTTTAATATAGGAAAATTTAGCATACCTTAAGCCAAAATGCAAATGTTTTACGATGTTTGTTTTCCGTGCTTAGCAATAATTCAATTTAATGCTCTAAGTTTAATACTAACTTCGATAATCACGATCTCAACAGCAAACAAATATTTCCAACCGAGCAATATAAAAAGAACTTCTTAAAAACATTACCCATATCCATTTCAAACTTGAAAGAGAAAACATTTAAAAAAAAAAAGAAAAAAATGGCCAGCATTATGCGATTGTCTTTGATATTTCTGTTCGTCTGCGTGATTGCGCTGAGTTCTGCTGACCCTGTTGACCGATCGGATTCTCACCGAAATGGACCGCCAGGAAACCACGAGAGCCGCCATTTTGAAAAAGATCTTTGGACCATAGAAGATGTAGCGATGGAAACGAGTTCATACAGCCAGCGTACGAGAACTCTTTTGGAGGACACCGCATTCACGTGTCATGCCAGGATTCCTACACTAATCCGACAATTTGCGCTATTTATGGACTGGATTTACGGGTATGGACTGGATAATGGAATACTTTTATTGTAATATAAGTACATGTTATTTATAATGTTAAGATTAAAATTGAGCTTGTGCAGTTGAATATTTTTTTATTATTATTATTTTCTACAACACAAACTTTGACTAATTAATCCTTACATTAGTCTTAATAATACTTAATTTCTTTAAATCTATTTATACTTGTAAATGTAATCCTACTCAAAAATATTTTCACATTTAAAATGTTGCCAAAAGGAGAAAATATTGCTTGCATTGACAAAAATGATCTCATGTAGAGCCAAATTTTTATCTACAAGCCCTAACTACACAAACTCTACATCTTAGTCAAAGTCAAAACACAACCACATAGGTGTAGAGTTTGTGAAGTTAAGAATAATTGGTCAAGTGTGTGTCGGGCCACGAACAATGTAGGGTTCCGAAGGTACCTATCCTGTAGAAATGCGGACACATGAACTTATATTTACTTCCACTTTTATATAACTAATGAAAATAACCTAAGTATATACTATCATATAGAAGGAAAATTGTTCCTACGAATATTTTCATACTAAAATCAATTTTGTAAGTTTATCGTCTACTACTCATTAACGTGTAAAGTCTACATAGCCATGATAATTTTCCTTTTAAATTCATTATATTTGCTAGTTATTATAATTTGTTTCAAGTATCCACCCTTCACCATTTTCCTGTTCGAGGGGGGGGACACTTGACTCTAACAAAATTTATCACTTTAAAAGTTAAATATTTCGCACACGGATCTCTAAATCAAAAAAAATTCTTCATACACTCATAATATTTTTAAAAGACCTATCAAACGATACCCCACACGATGGTAAAATCGAGAGAAAAAAAAATCATCCCCACTTTTGGTGCTTAGGGAGCCGCCCTAAAAAAAAATAATTTTTCCTAAATTTTTTTATTCTACAGTTCGCTCCGCGAAAATAAATATGTATATCTTTCTTCTTCTACTTCGGAACCTAAAAAGGTACTGTGTACTTTCTATTATAACTCTAAACGAGATCTGATAAATATTTGTCAGTGTGAGCCATAAAGGACTTCCTCTTTGGCAACACGCATTTACATGAAAATGTTTTTTGAGTGAGATTTCATTTCTTTTTCAGTGAGCAATTTAAAGGTAGCGATTACATTTTTGACCGTATTAGTATTAGTTATAATTTAACAGATAGTTTTCAACACATATTTAATGAATAGTATATGTTCAAAAGTTAGTGTTTAGCGTTAGGCAAGTGAAGTTTTTGTTTGATCATATTGGAAGGACCTAGCATGTAGGTACAAAAAAAGTAATCATACGTACATACGTCCAATCCGCGAGTTCACTATCCATTTACATAAAAATAATAGCCATAAAATACATTTGGCATATGGTAAATTAGACTAATGAATATTTACGCATAATTTTTTTCCATAACAAATGTAGCATAATTACTTAATAATCATAAATAAAATTAGCATAATCATATTTCAGCATAAAATGTATAAGAATAAATTTATAAAGGCATAATAGTATTAAACAACAATTAATATAGTCATAATCATCTTACGCAGAATAAAGTAACTCCTTTTACTCCTTTACAGAAATTATTAGACACACATCAAAACCTTTTTACATAAACATTTGGTCCAATAAAACTTGCAGGCGTAAACATTGTGGGTAGAACGTGACTATATTTTTATAATTTTAAAGAAGGTGAATCACTAAGTTGTCTGTGTACGTATTAATTATTGAAGTTGCATTTAATATTGTAAATAAGAGTGAATTGTGTTTAAAAATGGAATATACAGTGAATACCTTTATCACTAAAAGAGGAGGAATTAAATTAAATGTTAATGGTTTCATATATGAGCAAAATAATAAACAAAATGACAAATATTATTGGGTATGTGAAGATTACGACGAAGCGATACTTACTAAGTGCAAATCTAGAGTTATTACCAAGCTGAATGAACACCAGCAACATGAAATATTTTATCCAAAATAAATAAAAACTCACAATCATGAACCAAATGCTCTAAGAGAAAAAGGTATGTAAATGTTCTTTTAAATAATTTTTTACCCTTAGTTTTTTTTACCTTATGTAAAATAATTAAAAGGCGGCTTAGGGGTGGCCCAAGGGCCACCCCCGCTTTTACAAACCTACCTTGACACTATATAATATAGGAAATAATGTTTTTTTTACATGAATTTCATTAAAAACATAAAATTTTAAATTTTTTCATTTATTTATACCTATTACACTTTAGTAAAATATACTATTATGCGACTGTACACTATGCCTAAAAAACATTGTGCAAATTATAAGTATGCATAAATATATTAGTCCTAAATATAATTATTCCAAAGTACATATGCTGCTAAAAATCAATTGTGTCCAAGTATAATTATGCCAAAAAAAACTATGCCAAATTCATTGTGCCAAATCATTTAGGAATATATACATTATGCTAACGAAAGGGATTCCCCCAATCCGCTAGTACCTAAACTAGGCCGGAGCCTGTATCTAGAGCACTAGGTCCTTCCAATATGATCAAATAAAAACAGTAGTGATCTTATTTTTAGCGAAAGCTGTATTAAATGTCTAACTTGTGTATTTTATAAGATAAATTAATAAATTATTATTAATTTCATATTGGTCATGAATATAGTAGTGGTGAATTATAGTAGTTGTATTGTAGGGCATTATACTCGTACATTATACTAAGTCATGCCCCGCAAACTTCGTCCGCGCATAATTTACTATTGTTGATATCTCAGGTTGTTAGTGACTTATCAAGGTGAAACCTGCGCCAGATTTTAAGTTAGACCTTCAACAATACAACTGTGATAACCGTATCAAATTTCGTCTAGTAGTTTATGCGTGATGCGCGTTCAAACATACAGACATACAAAAACCTTTTTGGCTTCTATTAGCCTAATAAAACCAGTTTTTTTCCTAAATATCTCGTACAGACACAGACTGGTCCAGTTTTATTATATGTATATATATGTGTAGTTTACATACATACATAGAATCACGTCTTTATCCCTTACGGGGTAGACAGAGCCAAGAGCCGTGAGACTCGAAGGCCACGCTTAACTGGAATAATGGACTCTCTGATGGAAAGGAGAGATTCAGATATAGTGACAGGTTGCTGTAGCCTCCATTGCCTATGAGTGGAGGAATCCCCAGTAAAAAACCCTTTCCCTCGATTGGCTTTTTACAATCTGTGCGGGAAGAGAAGCAGCTGGCACATTCTATGTTTTTCGCTCCCAGAACAGCATGGAAGCAATTGACAGTTGCGCGGAAGAGAAGCAGCTGGCACATTCTATGTTATTTTTCGCTCCCCAGAACAGCATGGAAGCATTTGACAAACTGCGCGGGAAGAGAAGCAGCTGGCACATTCTATGTTTATTTTCCCTCCCAGAACAGCATGGAAGCATTTGACAAACTGTGCGGGAAGAGAAGCAGCTGGCACATTCTATGTTTATTTCCTCCAGAACAGCATGGAAGCATTTGACAAACTGCGCGGGAAGAGAAGCAGCTGGCACATTCTATGTTTATTTTTTCCTCCCAGAACAGCATGGAAGCATTTGACAAACTGCGCGGAAGAGAAGCAGCTGGCACATTCTATGTTTATTTTCCTCCCAGAACAGCATGGAAGCATTTGACAAACTGCGCGGGAAGAGAAGCAGCTGGCACATTCTATGTTTATTTTCCTCCCAGAACAGCATTACGTGGAAGCATTTGACAAACTGCGCGGGAAGAGAAGCAGCTGGCACATTCTATGTTTATTTTCCTCCCAGAACAGCATGGAAGCAATTGACAAACTGCGCGGGAAGAGAAGCAGCTGGCACATTCTATGTTTTTTTTCGCTCCCAGAACAGCATGGAAGCAATTGACAAACTGCGCGGGAAGAGAAGCAGCTGGCACATTCTATGTTTTTTTTCGCTCCCAGAACAGCATGGAAGCAATATGGATTGTATATTGTCGCGCCGCTCACAAATTATAGTCGCCTAGCACTCGCCACGAAGCGACTTTAAAAGCCACTTTACAATAGTTTACATCATTATGAAACCAAGATTTATTATGCTCCTTCCTTCCTAGAGTACAAAGCAAACTCATGTGATCTTATTATATTTACTGACATAAAATGTGATATCTATAATTATTATGATGACTAATTTTTGCACCCACCTTTGTTCCAAAGAGTATTGGTATTTAATATTAAAATTTTAAAGTATCTACTGTAGAAATAAATGAAAAAAAATACTGAAAAATGAACCAACATAAGATATACTTAAATAAAATTAAACAAAAGTGGAAACCCATAAAATGCATACCCATGCACGAAGAACGAACAAGCAGAAATCCCATGAATTTTCAGTCTTAAACGCTTTTTTACTAGAAAACTACAAGCAGGGAAGGAAATTTTTTTATTATGAAATTATGCAACGACATAAACGCTTTCGGCCGCCACATGGCAATTTTTTTAAAGATAAGAGCGGCCAGCTCGTTAATATCGTAGTTCTAGAAGGGAGACGCGCTTCCTATTTTTATGAAGTTTCACACCCTGTTGTAAAAAAGGAATTTTCTTTCTTTCTTGTTTATGCGACAAAGTATTTTTCTTTATACGCAAACAGTTGTCAACAAAGAATACTTTTGCCGCCAAAATATGATCTAATTAAAGCGGATACAGAATTTGGAAATAAGGCATACAAGTGTCTGTCATGATGATTTGAGTCCTATGGCCCCCATGTGGGGCAGAGGGCGTCGACAGTGTTTCGCCAGTTTCCTCGGTCTGGGCGTAGCCCAGACCGAGGAAACTGGCGCTTCACTTCGGGCCAGGTCAGCCCATTGTCTTGAGCTCCGCTGCAATAGTGCGTCGCCAGGTCTGCTTTGGACTGCCAACTTTGCGCTTGCCCTGGGGGTCCACTCCTGGGGGATCCCTTCGCAGTGTGTGACCAATCCATGATCACTTGCGTCGCCTGTTTTGGAGATCTATTAACATTTCCCGGCATCTTTCTTACAGCTGTGCATTGGAAATCACTCTCTCCTATCCTCTCATTAGCTCTTCACGCACACTGAATCGAATCGAATTTTACGTATTGCTATATACTATTACTTAGCTTTTGCCCGCGGCTTCGCCCGCGTGAATTTCCCACGGGAACAGTGCTTTTTCCCGGGATAAAAAGTAGCCTAGTGCTATTCCAGGTCATTATCTACCTCTGTACCAAATTTCATCGAAATCCGTCCAGTAGATTTTGCGTGATTGAGTAACAAACATCCTCACAAACTCACACCATTAACCACAAACTCACATCCAAACTTTCGCATTTATAATATTAGTATGGATACTTACAGAAGACTGGTTTAGTGAGCATCAGAGTGGCAGATAATTGCCTTAATCCTATTATAATAATACTCGTATTATATATGCGAAAGTTTGGATGTTTGTAAGTTTATCGAAAATGTTTATTGTTACTCAACTACACAAAGTCTCTATCGGACGGAGATTTCTCGAAGAAATTTGATACACGTGTCTCACACGTGTATCAGTTTTCCCGCTTTGCTCCCGTGGGAATCCCGGAAAAGTAGCCTTATAAAGCACTCCCGGTATTTCTATAAATACCGGAATAGCATTTATACAAGCTTGTTCCCGTATTTTGGGAAAAGACGAGGGCGTTCCCGGTATTTCTCAAATACCGAATAGCACATTGGGTACTTTTTCCAAAATTCCACGGAGAAATAGCCCCACTGAATAGCACATAGGTATTTCCCGGTATTTCTCTAAATACCGAATAGCATTACAGGGTACTTTTTCCCAAAAATTCCACGGGAGCAAAGCCCCGGGGCGTAGTTAGTATTATTTAAAATTTTGTAAGAGCAGCATACATTTTACTAAAAATTCGTAGATATACAGACAAACTTGCCTTGATATTATCATATAGATTGTAAAATCTATTTGTTGAGGTTAATGTCTGTCAGACTGATGATTCCACTGTTTTTCTTATATAATAATCTAGCTAGATAGCAAGACGATTACGACACCAGACTAAGTTATAGAGTTATTTGTTGTTCAATAGGTTAGCTAATTTTGGCAACAATTTTTAAATCAGACGCTAGACAGGTATTTAAAATATTTATTGTGATTTATTATTTTTTATATTGGTAACCTCTCTAAATTTAACCTAGAAATCTATATTAAATAGTATTTAACTATATATAATTTCTATCCGAATAACAAAGATAAAGATACTATGTATGTAAATTAATAATATAGAAAATGGACTCGTTCCGTGGAAAAGTAAAACTAAAGACACGGGAAAAGTGGTACGAAATATGGGAAGCTGCGGAATTCTTTTGGGAAATATCAGAAGATCCAGTATCTGTATGTGTGCATTGCTGCACTGCGTTCATATCTATGTATAATGACATCAATTATATATTTGTGGCCGGCGATATAAATTACAGGTGAGTAACAAAGTTTTTAAAGAAAATAAAGTATCTATGTATGTATATGCCTATAACTAGCCGCGCCTTCAGGACACTCGTTCCCGTGGGAATTTTGGGGATACAAAGCAGTACCTTTGTGCTATCATCATTAACCTTCGGTTTTTTTCACTCCGTAGGTATACCAAGGAAGTGAATATTCAACCAAATTCGACCTGGTCGCGTTCTAAGTCCTACCCGCATGGTATATTTCTTCATCATCTTTAATTTCTATCTGGAAGAGTACTTTAATACTAACTGCATCCAAATACTACTAGAGTGGTATATAGTGTGCATCTCAGCTATAGCTATGATGCAGCAAGCATCTGAGGTGCACAAAAACAAAAAATCCATAAAAATATTCATTCAGATGCCGTGTGCCGCAATGCTTGAAGACACGCCAGCTAACTATCAAGCCGATTGGTGGCCCAATTCTTCCATAGATCGGTGTTCGAAGCCAATCCTCAATAGACCAGGGGATTGCGGAGGTTTCACAGGATTGGTGGAGTCGTGCACTGATTGGGTCTACGAAAGCAATGAGACTATAGTTGGGGGAGGTAAAACAGCCTGCCGCGTTTTGTTTTTCATTTTATGCTCTCAGCCTATCATGTCGAATTACCATGGATCTACGTAACTCTCGTCAGTAAGAAAATATGTGTAGGTATAATGCCGGCAAAGGTTAGTTGCCGGCAACTATAGGAGTTAATTTCTAAACATCTAGAGATGTTGAAGTAATACAATACAGCCAAGCGCTCATATTTTCTTTTTCAGCTGGACTCATTAGCATGCCAGCCTCTGAAAAATAAACATGATCGGTACTATACACAACGTGGGGATGTTGCTCATCCATGCTTATGTCTGGCTGGATCTCTGATAGGTAAATGTCTGTCATATTTTAGTTCCATCCAATCATCGAAGTAAGGAAAAGAAAGACAGGTTTTTTGTGATACCAGCAACATAAAATACCTTTTCACTTCTCATGCTCTAGAAAGTGCTTTATTTAAAGTGCAAGGAGATAGGTCCACAAAATCTCGAATTTTGTGCACAAGGGTATTAACGTATCTGCACTCCATAAATGTATCTATATTAAGGCAAAAAGAAAATGAGCCATACAGCCAAACACGAAAAAAATGTTTATGGATAGAATTAGTTATTATATAATATTTACTTTTTAATTTACTTGTTTTATGTGTTTTTTACAGTGAGAAAAGATATTAAAATTTAAATTTAAGTACGGTATGTTATTTACAATTAATTTAAGAATATTATTACAAAATTAATTTAATAGTAGGCTGTATAAGTCTGCAGCCTTCAAGCCTATCAATGTCGTAAGATTAACAAAAAATAAAGCGGCGGGAGAAACAAATTCTTATTTTTTCGTGTGTTTATTAATTTCTTCAATTTGATTTATTTCCTCGCTGAATCGAAGTGAAAAGCATGAGTTTATAACTCGTCCACAAAACGATTTTTATCCTCGACACACGTTATTGCCGCCTCCTCGGCTCGGGCTGCTAAAAAGTCTCGGATAAAAACGTATCTGTTTTGTGCACTTGTTGTAAAATCTACTATTCTACGTCTAAGGAGAGAGACTGTTTCGTTCTTCTCTAGGGGTTTTCTCTTGGATTAACTGATATTCTCTAGTATAACGTATTATATTCTGCTAGTAAAAACTGCACAAAAAGCATCTTCTACATTAAATAGGTACTATAAATATAGAATAATTATATCCTGCCTAGCTTGCATGAAGAGAGTGATCGATCAGTGTAGAGAAAGCGAGTTAGATCTAAAAGGATTGTATCAGATGGGATGCCTGTTGAAAGTGATATTATGGTGCAAGTGCTGCATATACAATAGTAGTTAAATTTTCCTTGGGAGATAATCCTGTGGCGCTCTCTGCTATTATAGGTTTTACAAAAACTTCCAGATTTCGGCCGCAAGCCTGCCTTCTTATATTCTTCGCGACAGCAAGCTGTGTGGGCATCCTGAAGAGTTTTGCCACCTCTTACTTCGTGTACGTGGCCATTGAGTGCTTAGAAGCGGCGCTGTCAGGGGGCACTTACACCAGCTGGAATGGTTATCAGTAAGCGCAATGTTTATTGGATGAAAAGTATATGCTTATTATTCCGAAATCTAATTCATGAAGTCTTGGGCTTAAACCCTCGGCTTAAGCAAAAGAATTGATGAAATATGGCATTTTGTTTCTTTATTTTTCAGTTCATTGGTGGTGGTATTTCTCCCCCAAATTGGGAAAAATTTCTAATATCTACTCTAATTAATCTAAAAAGCGTTCTATCTAATCTAGAACGATTTATATTACTCTTGAAGCTAGTACTTAAAGCGAATAATAATAATTTATCTATTTCAGTGATTGAAATGGGTGGGAGAAAGAATCGAGTCCTGTCCGGAGTTCTTTTCGCTTACGCGCCATTTATGTAGGAGAATCTGGATTCGCAATCGCTGACATGGTCGTGCCTTACTGTAAGACACTCATAAGGATCCTGTACACGCCAATAGTGCTATGTCTCTCATTCATATTCCTCATGAGTGAGAGTCCGCGGTGGCAATTTTTGAACGGAAAAATCTGAGGAAAGGCTATAGCAAATTTATAGAAAAATCTGCTAAAGTTAATAAAAATAGAGGTGAATAAGCAGTATTCAGGTAATATTGAAAAGCTGAAAGAGAAGCTGTGTATAAAGAAGGTGGGAGAAAGAGAGAGAGTTATAAGAAGATCTTTAGTTCAAAGAGAGAGATTTTGTTAAGACTTTTTGTAGCATCAAAGCGTCTCGATTCACAGCCAGTTTTGTTTACTACGGATTGATGATAAAATTCGTTAACTGGCTACCTGGGAACAAGCTACATAAACTTTGTGCTGTCCACTATAATGTCATTCCCTGGTGAACTGGTGTCGCTATATCTCATGAACAAAGTGGGCAGGAAGCTACCGCTCACGATAGGATTTATTGTGTGTGGCGTGATGTGTTTGGGATCTGCTTTTGTTCCAAAAGGTATTTTTCCTACGAATTTTTGATCTTACAGCTCTCCGTCTCTTAAAAAATATTACTGTAACAATTCAGCAGTAATTGCATACCAATTCTAAGCTTTCAAATTTGGGAAAAAATTTTCTCCTAGGAACTTCTAACATATTAGATTTGTCAAGCATTTCTCTTACTTTTTTTACCCAAATCGAATATTCAAGACGTCAAATTTGAGCGTTGCCTCTTAGAGACGGGGTAGATGTAATGTTGAAAATCAACTATTTCGTTTCAAACAATTCATTTGCAGTGTACACGTGGGCGATCATAACCACGTTCCTGCTTGCCAAGATGGTAATGTCAGCATGCTTCACGGGCGCTGTGACGTATGCCATGGAGCTATTCCCAACTAACGCCAGAGGGACGTTGCTCGGCGTCTGCGCATTGGCCCTCCAGAGCTGGTGGGATGTTGGCGCCACCGCTCACTCCTATGCTGGTAAATTAGTCATTATTCATCGTCGTTTCATCCCATGTGAGGAAGCCCTTAGAATCCAGAGACATGTAATTTGCTCCGATGTATCGTAGAATTTTTAAAGGATGACTGGCGCGGTGACAGCTTTACAGTACAGACAGTAAAATCACAATCTTATTTATCCAATTTACAATTGAAGCGGTGGTGGTCGAGTGGTTCAAAGTGGTCGGATCGAAAAGACCCAGGTTCGAATCCCACTTTTGCCGCATGAGTTTGATAAAAATCTGGCTCAAATAAGCTAGTTTCATCGGGACTCACCTGATTTATTTTTTACGTTCTTTTTCCATTCATTCAATAAAGAGTCAAAAATAAAAAATATACAAAAGTTCATTCATGTGAAAATAGCAGCACGCCATGTACTTGTATTTGCTTGACGAAACAAATCATTATAGTTATATAAATTGTTATCAGTATTTTGTAAGACGCTGTATAACGTTTGCTTTACCTACGCTTTTAATCCCTATGTGTAATTTCCCCCTATACAAATTAGCTTGGTTGTAATTAATTGTATGGGCTTATCTTCTTTAAATGCAAATAGGTAAGTACTTAGGTAGTGTCGCTCATAGAAACGGTTAACGCTAACGAAGGATATTACGGTTTATACTGTCTCTTCTCTATACATTGTAGGTTTTCACCAAATATTTAAATTAAAAAATCTTTGGTTTTCACTCGAGTGTTAAATCATAGACATAGAACAAAAAAACATTCTTTAATAGACATATAAACATGATTGTCAAATGAAGCCCAAAACCCGTTCATAAAAGTGTGTTCCATGATTTTTTTTTCTAGAGACAGAAACTCCATTTGTTGGATTTGGAAACATAAGATAGAAGAAAACCATAGTCGTAGAAAAATAAAATCGCGTGTAGGTATTTGGCTGAAATGTTTGTTCCTAAATGTTTGCATGTTTTTTTTGTTACACATTTTAATAATTTTTGCCTTCCTTATCCTGCATGGATTACTCATTTGCGCCAAAAATGTATCACAATGCCAAAAACTTTGAGTAATAGTCAGGAGATGGTGTATTCATTCACCGATGTTCTACTACCTATTTGTTATACTAATAGAACTGATAGGAAAAAAATCACATCTGTTTAACTCGGTGGTTTTACTACACGGTTTGACAAATAGGAATTTATTTAAATTACAAAAAAAATTACATTCTGTTCTACCAGTAGAATAATTAGGAAACGTTAGGGTGGGAAATGGACACTCACGATACAATCAGTTGCATAAACTTTAATTAGGTACAGTTCAATAGATGGGGCTTTTTAGGAAATCAAAAATAACACGTTCATTAGGCTTATAGATGGACACTAGCTTCGCGCCCGCGGCTTCAGCTCGCGTTAATCCTTTCTTAAGCGGATGCGCTTACGTCATAACATCTAATACCTGCATACGTTAAATTTCAGCCCAATCCGTCCAGTGGTTTGGGCAAATGTGCGTTGATATATTACTATATCAGTCAGTCACCTTTTGAGTTATGTATATATAGACGGAGATAATATACCCGCCACTGCCAGCTATAAGGGGCTTTTTAGGAAGCCAAAAAATAACAAGTTCTTTAAGCTTATAAACCACACACATTTCAGACGGAGATATACTCCGCCGCTGCCAGCTATAATCTTCGGCAGCACGGCCACATCCTGTCAGGGTTCCTCACGACCCTCACTCCAGAGACGAGAGACCTAAGCCGCTCATGGACACTGTGGAGCAAGTCGAAGCCAGTGTGAGGAAGAAGGTCTCTGTTGTTGACCAGCCAAAACCAGAATTCGGAAGCAGCTTGAGCACGTATGGAAATGTGATTCACTTTATGGAGTATTGGTGACACTGTGACCTATTATAGATTTCAACATTCCTGTCTTATTCATAAAACGTTGATATAGAAATTGCTTACGTTTGACCACAAGCCCGCCACAACCACACGCCTCAATCCTTAAAAAATGAGAGAAATACCTATAAGAAAAACTGTATAATACATAGGGCGCACTGTAAGTTTCCGGAACTGGCCAACTTACATAATCAATATTTAAAAATTTATTGCAACATTTGAAAATAGAACTCTTTGGCTGTAGAATGCACAGTTTGTTTCATCTGACTGTCTTTTGTTTTTACCTTGTGGCGCCATTTAAAAAATTTGTTTGTCTGCATCAACATGGATTTAACTCGGGAAAATTTTCGTAGTATGATTTTCTACGATTTTAAGCTGTAATTTGATAGGCTCAACAGAGCATCGCTCGGCTTGAAACAGCTTTTGACAATGAAGCACCATGCAAAGAGACAACTGTTTATAGCTGGTTTGCAGTGAATTCAAGCGTGGTCGTATCAATCTCAGTGACGAATCTCGCGATGGTCGGCCGTCCACCGCTTTCGTGACCAACAAAAACATCAATGCTGTGCGCCGTATGATTGAAACAGACAGGCATGTGACCTACCATGAAATTCGCGCATCCTTAGAAATAGTGGGCATGGAGTCAACATACAATTCATCCTACACAAACATTTGGGTGTGAGAAAGCTGTGCTCGCGGGTGGATCCCACACAACTTGACCGAAGGCTCAAAAAACGTGGACCGCGTCACTTGGTGCAGTGCCATGCTTACCAGATTCAACGAAGGTGCGTCAAATTTGGTGTGAACATAGTAACAGGTGACGAAACATGGATTTATTGCTACGATCCCAAAACAAAGCAGCAATCGAGCGTATCTATCACCAGAAGAGGGCTGTCGAGGAGTATGAAAAACACGTTTCAGCAGAGTCACACCACAGAGGAGTGGCACAAAAGTTTTCTAAAACTGGTTTCATCGAATGAAAAAGTGCGATAGACGCCAAGGAAGATTATTTTGGAAAACAATAAATTAATTTTTTGTAATTCTTTTTAATAGTATTTCTTTTTCATATTCATTCCGGAAACTTATAGTGCGCCCCTACTAATATAATTTATTTCAAATATTAATGAACATTCAAAAGTTTAAAATACGTTTTGTCTCGTTCTTTTCCAATGTCATAAATTTTGGAAAGAGAGATGTATTGTAATTTTTAAACTGTTCGTTATAAGACTGTAAATCCTTGCGACAACCACAGACAAGCGTTAATTGAGCCAAACAAATATGAAATCTGTAAAGCAAGAAAAAACATTTTTGGGAAAAAAATCTGTCTATAGTGAAAACGAAAACTAAGTTAGTTTGTGCTACCGTTAAAACTATCGTGACCGTATGGTCCAATGGTCCACTGTATCGAAAAAAATTGCAAAGACGTACACAAATAGAATTTTACTTTAACACAAAAGTAACATACTCCGTACGTAAATGCGAAGTATTGGATAAAACTTCTTTCAACAATTTAAAATATTAAATACAAAATAAAGATCCATCCGTAATAAATACTCGAAACAGTAAATTAAAATAGGTAGCTGTACTGAAATAATGATCAGTTCTGTAATTTATAAAAATGTAGTCATTTTTGACGGTACCTATTCATGTAATATGCAATGAAATGTAAAAAATATATAAATAAAATGGGAACCCCATCACTTTATCGCAATTTACTTCAACGATTTTCATGTCCCATAAAACCATTCGCAGATATTTTAGTACAATATGCGTAACAAATCCTTAGAAATCTGTTTACATCGAAATTTCATTTAAACGATTATTCATTACGTACAAACACACTCTATCGTTATTTCTTTCCATATATTTTTTATGTATTTCATCGAAATAATGAAACACTCAAAGTTTTGTTACCCATAATTTTATTTCCACGTAAGTTTCAGTTTGCAATATATTTGAAATATCAAATATTACATTATTATGTCACCCCATATAGATAGATTAATCTGGTAGTATTGTATTGATCAACAGTAAATTTATAGCTAAGTCCATTAATTATAAATGGATTCTATAAATCCGACTCCAGAGCACCCCTGACTCCACGTGGCTCAACTTTGTCATATACTTAGAGTGTTATTCCTTCGCGCGGAACTGCCCGAATGAATCGAAGGGCTGACGGAGCGAAAGTCTTCTGGTGGAGCCACCCAGAAACACTTGCTTGCTGCATGCTTGCTGCATGCTTGCTGCATGCTTGCTGCATGGCATTGCTGCGATTGCTTGCTTGCATGCTTTGCTAGCATGCTTGCTGCATGCTTGCTGAGGATGCTTGCTGCATGCTTGCTGCATGCTTTGCTGCGTAATGCTTTGCTGCACAAGCTTGCTGCATGCTTGCTGCATGCTTGCTGCATGCTTGCTGCATGCTTGCTCGCATGCTTGTCTGCATGCTTGCTGCATTCACGCTTGCTGCTATGCTTGCTCGCATGCTTGCTGCATGCTTCAGCCACGCCGCACGCCGACGCCAGTAATGCGCCGCTATTTTCACGCTCGCCCGCGACGCCGCCGCTGCATGCTTGCTGCATGCTTGTTGCATGCTTGCTGCATGCCGGTTGCTGCCGCATGCTTGCTGCATGCTTGCTGCATGCTTGCTGCATGCTTGCTGCATGCTTGCTGCATGCTTGCTGCATGCTTGCTGCATGCTTGCTGCATGCTTGCTGCATGCTTGCATGCTTTGCTGTATGCCTGCATGCTTGCTGCATGCTTGCATGCCCATTAGCTGCATGCCTGACGTGCCCATGCCTTTGACGTCTGCTTATGTGCTTGTCTGTATGCTTGCTGCATGCTTGCTGCATGCTTGCTGCATGCTTGCTGCATGCTTGCTGATGCTTGCTACATGTTTGTTGTGCTTGCTGCATGCACGCTTGCTGTCTGCCTCAATCTTGCTATACCTTTTTGGATGTTTTAAGCAACAACAAGCGAATGCAGCGTTCGATGAAACGTTACTGCGATTAAAAGTTATGATGCGCATCGTTACATATTGAAACAAATTATTATAAATGGTTACATCGATATCTTAATACATGTGTGAAATGTTAGTTTGATATATCGTTTTTCTTGGAATAGTAGAAATTTTATAACGTTTTTTTTAGGAAATGTTGTTCGATATTATGAAACAGCGATAATAAGTTTTTCGGTGTTTTAAGAAAAAAATATATTAAAAAACGTGGAATAGTTTTCTGGGACATGATAATCGATGTGATAAAAATCTGTATTTTAATAGACACCCAAATAAAATACATATTGAAACAGTCGGATATAATAAAAATTACAATCGTACTCAATTTTCTTTGACTGAGAAACAATAATTCTTTACAACTAGCATACCTAAAGCCCATAATTGTCCTATGTGAAACAATTTTACCATGTCTTTTTATGATTTTACAACAATATAAATTAAAAGAGACTTTTTAGGAAATTACTTTCGTGGTTAATAAATGTTTTACTTTAGAATGTTTAGGTTTAAACTAATATTTGATTTATTTTCAACAAAATTCAACAAAAAGTACTGTGAAGATTGTTTACATGATAGGACTATTAAGATTAAATGGAGTTTACCTGTATAACGTAGTAATAAATACTTCCAGGCCACACACCTAGTTTCGCTTATACTGTCAAACATCATCTTCTAACACTGTCTCTTAGGCATAAATATGGTAGAATAATCTTTTGCCACAGTGAAACTTACAACATTTCTTAACAAAAGCTAATTGATGTTTTTTTGATAAAAACTTTAGCCTCGTCACAGAATTGTAAGTGCTACGTAGTCGTTTAGCTTCTCCTTGTACGCTAATACTGCAAAGTCGGCTACTTCAACAAAATCCGTATTATTCGAGATTTTCTGTAAAACAGTTAATAGAAGAAGCACAGTAAAAAAGGTAGGTATTAACCTCAAACTTCCTGACTGAAAAGCGAAAAGTGGAGTATGGTTTGGAGTAGAACACAATAGATAAACTTTATTTGGAGACTCTGGAGTAGTTTATTTATTGGAGTAGTTTATTTATTTATTTAAAACTTATGATGCTATGGCGGACTTAATGCTAACATCATTATCTACCAGTCACACTTGGGTGCCTTGGCGACGTACTCCTCGGACCTTAGGGAGATTGAGCACGGTCTGTTCGAGTTGCTTGAAGCTGGGGTACTTCTCGTCCAGGTCAGGGATTTGCATCATCATTTTCAGGTAGTCGTACATGCCGGCGAAGACGAAGTCGCCCCATGTCAGCTGGAAGTTGAGATTAAACTTTTTATTCATTCTTTAGTAAATATACTAGATTTTAGGAATGTAGGAATTTCGTTAGGGAAATCCTCTCCAAATGCTCCCCTATTCTCTTCAAAGAACCTACATGCCAACCGTCAGTTTTTAGCAGTGCCTTGTGTCAGTCAGGCACTGAGTAACAGTAGAGTTGTATACTCGTTGATTTTTAAAGAGAAAAGTCAAAGATATTGTCAAAATTTCCTTTTATATTGAGATACGAGAAAATAAAATCGTCTTCTCGTACAAACTGAGGACGTATTTTTCCAAATCTTTTTTTATGATCATCTAAGCTTTACCTAAGTATCTCTGTCTGTCTGGGAGAGATCATCAAATCATTTGACTTTCCCTGTAAGAGATCGAGTTAAGAAAGGTAGGTAGTTATCCATGTCAAATACCTATAGAAGACTTAAAAAATCTGACACTGACAGTCTTATTTCACCAGATTTATATTATAGCGAGGTTCTATTATGGTCATGTTTACCTTGCCAAGAGCGAGATAGCCGTTGTTCTTTCTGATGATCTGGTCCAAGTTGGCCAGCATGTTAGGGTACACCTCTCTGATGTACTTCTCGTGCTTCTTGGCTTTGATCGCCGCGTCTTCCTCATAATGGACCTCGGCTGAGCCTGAAAAAAAAATTACTCCGCTGAGTCCAAGAACTTTAGGAATCAACCTTATCTGAGTTGCGCATATTTAAAACTAGGTTTAGCCCACGGCTTTGCCTGCGTGAATTTCGTTCTTAACATTTCACCCACTTAGGAGTAGAATTCTCGACGTGCTCAGTTACGCCAACCTCTCTGCAAAATTTAAAGTTTCTACGTTCAGCGTTTGCGTCTCTGCGTTGATATCCAAATGCATAAAAGACGAAAACGGAAAAGTTTTAGTACATGGGACGTTGGATGGAAAATTGACAAGGATTCCCTATAGATACTTAATAAACCAGTCAATATAGGAATTATTGAAATTATAAGTATTGAAGAAGTGAGAAAGGAGGTTAAAAGCATGTAAAATGGGAAAGCTGTGGGACCAGTTGAAATACCAGTGGAAGTTGATGAAAAAGAAAGGATGGACAAGTTCTTATGGAGTTATTTGGTCGGCTTTAATATCTAAAAAAGGTACCCAGGAAGTATCTTAAAAATGTAAAATGAAGTAATTCTTATAAATGTGTTGCACATTTTTCCTCTACTTACTCGTAGTTGCTTTATATGGGTTTTTCAATAAGAACCGAGTAACTTCGACTTCGGCATTATGCAAGGAATATCACATCAATAAAATTACCACCTCGGCTTCGTATGGTAATGGTCTGAAGGCAGACTTGTTGGGAACGTCTTCGCGCGTCGTGAAACTGACAAGTGACGAGTAGGAAATGAATTACATTAACCCATTGGTTTCTTTTCACAGATAGTGTCGTCCTTATATTAGGTCCATAAGGTTCTTGTGAAGAACAAAACGTTTTGACGAATTGATCTGTATAGCGACTCAAACATATAAATGCCAAACATAAAATGATCGAAAATCTTGTTCAAAATTTCGCGCCAAAAAACAATCTACGATGATCGCTATTGGCTGTCAAACCAATTGGAAAACCCTATTATGTATATAAATGACTGGTGTACTACTTATACAGACATGTTTTCTAGCAAATTCATGTCTGTATACTTATATATCTCTGTCTGTTTTCAGTAAAAATTATTATCACATCGTTTGTAATGCTTATTATCAAGTTTCGTATGTTTATTGTTATCACAAATATTTTCAAAGGTAGGTCTGTATGTGATTATCCGAAGTGATAACAGAAAAAATCTGATAGCAACATTAACGTATCAGTTGCATCAGGCATAGCAATAGGCGGATAAGGTATACTATTTTATCCTATATAATTAATGTCTAAAGTTCTAAGCGACAGCGTTTCAAGGAGAAACCTGCGTTCAGAAATATATCTGTGAAAACGTTTGTGTGTTTCTGATGAGATAAAATGGGAGTAAGCTTATTTCAATTTTATTATTCTGTCATTGAGATACATGTTCATGTTCATGTTCATCTAGTTCGATGGTAGATGGTTGAGCAATGGACCCGCATGAATACGACTTGAGCCTTGTAGAGAATGGGCCATTAAAAACCTTTTATTTATTATTTATTTAACTATAAATAATTTAACAAAACAATACGAGTTAAAAAAATGTTCTTCTAATATATAAGTACAAACTTTGCGTATCAAGGGTACAAATGATGTAAGTAATGTGTTACTGAAAGGCGATGAAAAATAGATTTACAAACAACATACTTTCACGCAAGTCGTGGACCAGTTCCACATTTTGATCGATCTCAAAGTCTTCCTCCGAGTCATCGCCAGCCAACCCGTACTTGCGGCCGAGGTATCTGGAAATAACCACAGAACATAATAGTATGTCATAATCCATTCGGTTTCAACATAAACATAGGTAGGTAGTGGCGTAGCTACATTTGTAAGGGTCCCGTGGCATCGGAGGAGCGGTATAGGGGGGGGGGCGTGTCATGGGTGCATGACATGAGTTGGGCTCCAATACAATATGTTCTCTTGTCCGCACCGTACCTCCGTTTCGAACTGCGTCGCTAGCTGGCGGCGTCCTAGGTAACTACCTGAGGTAGTACGGCATCTTGAGTTGATAAGTATACTGGTACGCTCTGATTTATCACGAGTCGGTTTTATACCGTTCAAAGGCGATACGATACGGTGTACACGCAGCGACGACACGACTCGAACGTCCAGAATTTTTAGATCGCGACGCTGCTGATACGAAACGAAGCGGAGGTATGATACGAACAATAAATATTATGTATATTCTTTTGATCTTGTCTTCTGGACCCAGCTTTTGATGTTTTCTTCACCAAGTGGTCGATGAAAATGATTGTGCGAGTAATCTACAGGCTTAAAGCATGCGCCACACGGTGAAACAACGCCGTGTTGCTCACAGAGGTGGCAATGCTAAATTCGAACCTGCATCTAGACAAAACAGACCTGCAAATTGGTGTACTCTGGGCGTACTGCTTGCCATTTATCTCTAGCAATGGCACCTGGCCGAAAGGAGTTTCTTGAAAAAAGACATTGAAACTGACAATTCGGATACAATATCAGAGTACTAAAACATTCTTGCTATTCGAGCGAAAGTGCCGAAAGTACGTTCGTTTGTTCAGTCATACTAAAGATTATTCCTCACGAATCGTTTTGCACGGTTCAAATTGAAACTTTCAATAATAATTAAACATTTATTTTTTCGATATTTGAGCATCTCAGATGCAATATTAGTACTAAAGTACTCTCATATAGTTTTTTAGTTTTCACCATATCTTATTTTCTATATGAGAGTACTTTAATCGACCGAGCGAGCGCAGCGAGCGAAGCGTCTCAGTTTCCACTAGCCGAAAATTCTTTTGTCTGTCCGGATGTTATCGCCTACAGGTCGTATTTGTGAACCGATTCTTATGAAATTTTGTGAGCAGGTTCGGTAATTTTATAGAATTTTTTAGTCAAGCCAGTTTTTCGAAATTTTATAAAATGGCGATAATATATAAAAAAAACCTTATATCTCAGCTATTTAAAAAAAACAAAAATGTCATTAGACATTTTTGTTATCCTTATTAAGACGCAACTTTTTTGTATGAACAACATAGTGAAATTCAATAAAATCGCTATAAATCCATACATTAAATTCTTATACGATAGTTCACAAAAAAATCAATAGATGGCGCAGCAAAGCTTTTAATACTCGCAAATTCATTTAAGAGTGACTTGATTTATTGATTAAAATGAGATTGTTTGAATTGCGTGTATTTTTTTTTAAACTGAGTGCGTTTGACCTCTATCTTGCCTGATGAGAAGCATAGATGAGATCTAGGGTGGTACACGCAAACTGAAAAAAAAAAACTTAAGTATTTATTTGGTTAATGGTATTGTATTGTGGATTGCTTTGCTTGGTGGAATTATCTTGAACACTTGAAATAAATCTGATATCAAAAAACTTCATTGTATGATTAGAATCCTTAAAAATAAAGTAATATATACGTATAAGTATATAATAGATTCGATTTCAAATTGAACTTTCTTTTTTGAACTTTAAATTTGTTGCGCAAATTACATAAATATACATACCTATAACCAATAGGTCAAACCATGCATTTCTGACGACTGACGACCTCCGTGGCCTAACGGTCATCACGCCAGACGGCCACACCAGAGGTCCCGGGTTCGATCCCCGGTCGGGTCAAGATGAAATATAATCTTTTTCAGATTGACGTGGGTTTTGGACATTTATTTATACATATATGTATTTGTTATAAAATATAGTATTTGTTAAATTAGCATCCCGTAAAGTCTTGAACTTACTCAATCTGTGTGATTTGTCCGTATATATTTATTATTATTATTTATATTATTTCGAGGCGGAAAAGGCAGGTCTCAGTCAATTTTTTTGTGGTATTGACCAACCACAAGAACTTTTTACTTTCTTTACAGCATTGGTAGGTTGGTTTCAAAACTCTTCTAAGTCAGGGACACGGTAAAATATCGGTTATTTCGTGGAAGGGCTCATGAGGTCTACTGTTCTCACAGAACCACTAGTAATTAAACATATTCCAACCTACTATTACTACAATAATAATAGAATTTTCTAACCTATATATACCTACTGAATTGAACCCATAAAGTATACCTAAAATATCCGAATTATTTCATTGTAGTGGAATAATGCAACACTTTTCTAAAATACTACTTACTAGATTTAAATTCCGGCCATTGATCAACAAACGAGATCCTGTTGTCTTCGAACTCCTGGCCTCCGTAGGAGAGTAGCAGCCTGATCGATTCACCCATGGCCTTACTGGTGAAGTATAATAATTTCACCTGCGACATGGTTCTGATGGACAGAAATAGTACATTGTACACCGAGGAATGAAAGGAACAGTTTTCAATGAGTGCATAATTACACACGAAACGGCACGAGTACATAAGTTGAAGCGGGGGTGGCAGAGTGGAAGGGCCTGTGGGTACAAAAGTCCCAGGTTCGAATCCTACAGGTGCTACGTGAGTTTGTATACCACTCTGACTAATGTACCTATATATGTTAGTTTTTATCAACCACCACTTGCTTCCGGTTAAGGAAAACGTCATGAGGAAACATTCACTCTGGTTGATGACTATCAGCTAGTGTGTGAAATGAAGCAGGCAATGGCAAACCACTCCATTAAAATTACCAAGATAGTCGTAATACGTGTTGCATTCCATATAATCTTCTTGGCAGGTCGATGTCATTCCTACTATTTCCAACGTTCTAATAATCAAGTAAAATATTTGTGATTCTTGAAAAGGACCTTGACAAAGTAGGATCAGTAATAGGATCCATAATCACGATCACTCTGGTCGTGATTATGGATCGGTCTTCTGGAACTTGGCCGCTGCCCTTGCGATGGCTCTCCATTTGTTTCTATCCTTAGCTTTTCTGGAGCATTCTATTGCCGGACACTGTGTTGCACTTTTGATGAGATCGAGCCATCTGGTTGGAAATCGGCCGCTACTACTAATTCGTACTTTTATTGGCATATGTATATATATTTTTATTAAGTATTTAGAGAAATTTTCTATATCGTATGACATAATATTAAGTTATTTCATCAAACTGTAACTTACGTGCGTTAATTTTTGATTTGACAGTTATTGTTGGAGAAGCGACGTCCTAGAACGAAGTTTGGTTAAATACTGGCTTGACTATCATTCGGAAAGGAACCTTTGCCGGCCGGCATCGACTTATCTATCGACTCAATAGTACTAACAACAGCTCACCTGGCTGACCGAATGTAGCACATATTGGCTCTATAGCCTCGATATGAATTTAAATTTGCGATTACTGCATTTGCTGACGTCTGTACATTATCGCAGCCCGAGTGTATTTTCGCGGGGGCCGGCCACGTAGCCTATACGTATCTACATTGGTGATCGATACCTTCTTTAGAGCTAAGTCCTTCACACAACGCTCATAACGTCACATACCGTGTTTCTGTCAGGTATATTTTCTAACGGGTCGTGCCGTATTTATCCTCTGATGTCACATCCCATTTCTTTACTCATACCAAACAATATTTATATATATGTATAGTATGGCTCACCCAACCTATTACATTATTTTAATATTTGTCTTTGCTTTACTCAACCCAAATGCATTCTTTACCCATCCCGAAGCCAACCCGGAAAGTAATAATTAATTCTCAAGAAGCAGGGTAAGTAGGTTACCTACCTATATACCTTACATTCCTGCCAATACCCGACAGGGTTCATATTGTACCTACTAAAACAGTGACTGTAATCCTAATCCTAACTAATATTATAAATGCGAAAGTGTGTTTGTTGGTTTGTTGGTTTGTTTGTTTGTTTGTTACCTCTTCACGCTTTATCTAATTAACCAATCTTCCTGAAATTTCGCATACACATAGCTGGAAGTACGGAGAAGGACATAGGGTACCTTTCATCCCGGGAAAAAGCACTGTTCCCGTGGGAAACTCACGCGGGCGAAGACGCGGGCGAAAACTAGTAGTGGATAAAACTGAATAAGTAATATGAAATGCAATAAAATTTGTAATTGAAATATGATTGGAACTTCACTGAGCAAGTTGACACTGGGTTCAGTCTTTCAAGCTATCAGATTTAGGATAGAGCGCGTAAATGCTTGACGATGACGAAGGAATCGTTCGGTATTCTTTAGTCACGTAACTATTCCTCATATTCATATAAGAAAAGCATACATATAACCTTGGTGAGAATGGGAATTGCCGGACTCGTAATTATTGTAAAAACTTTACTTGTCCGGCAATCTCTAACTTCCCGGCCTATTACTATATATATATACTATTACTAATAATTTTGCATGCAAGTAACTTAATTACATAAAATGTTATCAGTATAAGACGCTGCTGTAAATGAAGTAAACGTTTGCTACGCTTTTAATCCATATTATATGTGTAATTTCCCACTATACAAACAACTTGGTTGTAATGTAGTTTGTACTACCGTTAAAACCACCGTGGTCCGTGGACAGTGGTCCGTATCGAAAAAAATTGCAAAGACATTGATACACAAATAGAATTTTATTTTAACACAAAAGTAACATAGGTAAATGCGAAGTATTGGATAAATTTTTCAACAATTTAATATATACAAAATTAAGATCTAAGTATATAATAAGTACAAATTTTCATTACACTTTCTCGAAACAGTAGATTAAAATAGGTATTTTTTTTTATAGAATAGTAGGCAAACGAGCATACGGGTTACCTGATGGTAAGCAATCACCACAGTCCTTCCACTGAGGCGCTTTGGGTCACACTTTGATACCCGACGAAAACGCCTTGAAGCGATTGGGGCTCGAATTCGGGCCTCAGCTGATAACGACACTAGTGATGGAAAAAGTGTTATTCATTCAATAAGAGTTCGTTAGAGTCGAGATCTGTTAATCGAAATAGTTTCTATATGGACAGCCCTATTGCCGAGGAGCAAAAAATTTATGGTTATAGAGAAAAAAAAGGGCCTCATAGTGCCGCGAACTTTTGAACAAGTGGTGTTTTTATGTGTGTTTTCTCCTGCTAAATTAACAATGAAGTAAGTGTTTTCTGAATAATAATTTGTTAGAAACTTATTACGTAGGCATTGTTTATAGATTCTTTTAACTTTGTTAAAGCAAATCTGTTCAAAATAACGAATATTTCTTTTTTAAAATTTTTCGTGCCCCAGACATGGTCAGTAAATGTGATCATTAAGTATGTAAAATTATTCCTACGATAAAAACTACGTGTCAACTACATTAAGATATGTTATAGAAATAAATTAAAGCATTTATAGATCACTGTTTATTTCAGGAAATATAAGAAAACTTATTAATTCTGTATTCAGATGAAATAATGATGATCTATACCGCTGCGGGCTACGAATTGTTGCCCCAAATCGGCCATTAAAAATGTAAAGGTCTGTTCATGACTGTTCGCTTGGATTGTTGACTTGGGTTGTTTGTTTACATTTCAAAATTCGGCAATGCTTAATTAATGGTGTTCGGTTGACTAATAACTAAGTTAAAAAAAAAAACACTTGAGTTTCGAGTGTAGTAATTTGAGGTGATGGAAAACTTGGAATTTCTATATTAGCCTCTATTCAGCTTCTATTAAAACTTATTTTCTATTGTCATAATTAAGTGGTCGAAGGTTCGTTATCGCACTTTTTCGGGTTCCAGGTTCAAGTGTCCCACATACCTGGGTCGTTACTGGGTAACTGGTGAATTTAGTATTATTCCTTTTCTTTAACTGTTGTTTTATTATCAATATTTTATTTTATTTGCTTGGTTGTGGTTTCGTAATATGGGGCGCACTATTAGTTTCCGGAATGAATATGAAAAAATACTATTAAAGGTACAAAATTAATTTATTGTTTTTCAAAATAATCTCCCTTGGCGTCTATGCACTTTTTCATTCGATGAAACCAGTTTTGAAAACTTTTGTGCCACTCCTCTGTGGTGACCTCTGAAACGTGTTTTTCATACTCCTCGACAGCCTCTTCTGGTGATGAAAATCGTTGACCGCGTAATTGGTTCTTAATTTTTGGGAACAGAAAAAAGTCACAAGGTGCCAGGTCGGGACTGTATGCAGGATGACTCATGAGTTCTACATTTTTCGCCTTCAAAAAGTCGTTTGTCTGTCTGGCCGTGTGAGAACTAGCATTGTCGTGGTGCAGGATGATACGGCGTTTACGGTTATTTTTACGGAGTTCGTCAATAACTTCCGGCAAACAAATGGTCGTGTACCAGTCACTATTCACTGTACGACGATTCTCTAAAGCAACAGTAGCCACGTGTCCAGTTTTATTAAAAAAAGAAGCAATCATCCGCTTAGATGCACTTTTCACGCGCGCCACTTTGGTTGGTTTCGGCTCATCTTGAAAGACCCATACGCTCGATTGCTGCTTTGTTTTGGGATCGTAGCAATAAATCCATGTTTCGTCACCTGTTACTATGTCCCACACCAAATTTGACGCACCTTCGTTGAATCTGGTAAGCATGGCACTGCACCAAGTGACGCGGTGCGTTTTTTGAGCCTCGGTCAAGTTGTGTGGGATCCACCGCGAGCACAGCTTTCTCACACCCAAATGTTTGTGTAGGATTAATTGTATTTGACTCATGCCTATTTCTAAGGATGCGCGAATTTCATGGTAGGTCATATGCCTGTCTGTTTCAATCATACGGCGCACAGCATTGATGTTTTTGTTGGTCACAGCGGTGGACGGCCGACCATCGCGAGATTCGTCACTGAGATGGATACGACCCCACTTGAATTCTGCAAACCAGCTATAAACAGTTGTCTTGCATGGTGCTTCATTACCAAAAGCTGTTTCAAGTCGAGCGATGCTCTGTTGAGCTGTCAAATTACACTTAAAATCGTAGAAAATCATACTACGAAAATTTTCCCGAGTTAAATCCATGTTCATGCAGACACACAATTTTTTAAATGGCGCCACAAGGTAAAAACAAAAGACAGTCAGATGAAACAAACTGCATTCTACAGCCAAAGAGTTCTATTTTCAAATGTTGCAATAAATTTTTAAATATTGTTTATGTAAGTGGCCAGTTCCGGAAACTTACAGTGCGCCCTATGTATAGGTTATTACTATTTTTGCTGTACTTACGCTTAGTTATAATTAGGTTTCCTTAAATATCTTTAAAATTATAATTGTTTTTTCTTTACCAACGTTAAACTTTTTAGTACCTAGTAGTTTGTTTTTGTGTGTGACTTGTAGTTAAAGGTATTTTTCTCCCGATTAGGTTAAAAAAAAACTTTAGACGAAACCCTCAATTTGTAAATTCGTCTCACTCTACTCAGTATCATAAAAAATACAATACAAAACAATTTCCTTTATTGTAACAATGTTACTTATTATACATAACTATCTTTGAATGCAGTTCGAATTTCAAACGTCGCGGGGGGAGCGCGGCTAGTAGGTAAGTATCTAAAAAGTTTGCCGCCGTGAAACAACCTTTATCGTGTGGATTTTGAAGCGCTCCGGACCCGAATCCGTGCCCCATTCGCTGTGATTTATGTGTACTTTGCAAGTTCATTTTGACGAGGTTTCTTTTGTTATTTGGAATAGTGCAATAATTCATCGTGTTCACAATTTAATGCAGTTTCTTGTATGTTAAATAATCTTTCTGTACAATAATCTCATAGTGTTAAGATATGAATATTTGTGAATAGTACGTAACGAGACGGTTGGAGTCTTCAACTACTTTTAAAAAGGTTTTTACAAATTTTCTTTTTACTTTACATAATAATATTATTATGTAAAGTCAAAGAATATATTGTTTTCCACGTTTATTGTCAATATTTTGCAAAACAAGTGAGTAGTTTACACGAAATCTAGGTTTATATATAGGTTGCGCGCAGCCATGTTTGGTTGGAAACTAGAAATTGATAGCCTAATTCTATGAAGATATTTAAGTTATTTCTTTTACAGAACATATATTTTTTTTAACATTATCTGATTACGTGGTATATGTGCTGTCTAAAATCATATGAAACCTATCAATTTTATTGCTTATATTGGAAAATATAAAACATTTAATGCAAGTGAATGAAATATTTAAAAAATTGAAATTGAAACTTAAATTACTTGGATCTAAAACGTGATATTCATTTAACAATGCATCTTCATCTATCGCCTTACTAATATATTTTATGACACTAGTTTTATAATTTTAATTAATTGCCTCTATTTTTTGTACTGACTGTAAAAGTGCAAAACCATAGCGCGCTATTTGCGGTTGGTAATTCCTGCCGATCAGCAGCGCTTTAGAGCCCGGTTATCGCGCGGCGGCAGCGCCTGAGTGGATAGACACCAACGACACAAAAAGGTCACTGATGCGTTGCCGACTGAAAGCGATAAGCTCTTTTCTTGAAGGCCCCAATGTCGAACCTATTCGGGGACACCGCTGAGGGAAGTTTATTCCACATTTTAGTACAGCGCAGTAAAAAGCTGCGCGAAAAACGACCGGTGGTTGAACACCACCGTGGTGGTAGTTACAGGTATACTGAAATAATGATCAATTCTGTAATATGCAGTGCAATGTAAAAATATTAAAAATAAAATACATTTTGAAACAGTCGGATGTAATAAAAGTTACAATCGTACTCAATTTTCTTTGACTTAGAAACAATAATTCTTTTCATTACTCATACTCTGAAAGTAAGTCTGAAGTTGCCTGAGGAGCGTGTAGAAAGTAATACTTTTCAGCCCTAGGAAGAATCGTTTTCAACTGACAGCTGTCAAATTATTTAAAAAAAAACTAGTTCTATTTTCACGTTATTCTATTGAACCATATTCCAACTTCCTATACATTCAACATATTATGTAAAATTGAAATAACATGAAGTTAAAGAATATATTTTTTTTATAATATAGATTTTTTTATCAGTTTTTCAATGATGGAACCAAATAAAAAGAATATTATAGCTAAATAGTTGGTCGGCCACAGAAAAAAAAATATGCTGGAAGCTAAAGCCGATCATTTTTTTTTTCAAGTTTAGAGTTTTGTTTATGCTTCCGTATAATTCACTCATCATTTCTTTAGCTAATTCATGTTTTTATTTTTACTTTCCTTGTATTTGTAATGAAAAGCACAGTGTTTACCTCGGGTGAAAGACTTTTTTAAGTCCCTCGAACTATTGGCGCCCTACGCTCGGGCGCCATGCAAACCCCGTCTCGGGACTTAAAAAAGTTACTTTCACCCACTCGTTAACAATGTACTATTACAACTAGTATAACCTGTATAACGTAGAAATAAATACTTAGTTCATGGAAGTAATAAGTACCTTAACAAAGTACTTATTACTTCCATGACTTAGTTTCGCTTATACTGTCAAACATCATTTTCTAACACTGTCTCTTAGGCATAAATATGGTAGAATCATCTTTTGCCACAGTGAAACTTACAACCATGGAAGTAGTAAGTACTTTGTACAACAAGGTACTTATTACTTCCATGCTTACAACATTTCTTAAAAAAAGCTAATTGATATTTTTTGATAACAACTTTAGCCTCGTTTAGCTCCTCATCGTTCGTACGCTAATACTGCAAAGTCGGCTACTAATCAAAAACAGATGCACTTCAACAAAATCCGTATTATTTGAGATTTTCTAGAGTTAACATATATTAAAAAGAAGCACAGTAAAAAGGTAGGTCTTAACCTAAACTTCCCGACTGAAAAGCGAAAACTGGAGTGTGGCTTGGAGTAGAATAGAATAGCTTAACTTTATTTGGAGACTTAGTAGTCGCACTTGGGTGCCTTGGCGACATACTCCTTGACCTTAGGGAGATTTAACACGGTCTGTTCGAGTTGCTTGAAGCTGGGGTACTTCTTGTCCAGGTCAGGGGTTCGCATCATCGTTTTCAGGTAGTCGTACATGCCGGCGAAGACGAAGTCGCCCCATGTCAGCTGGAAGTTGAGATTAAACTTTTTATTCATTAAATCTTACTAATATTATATGCGAAAGTTTGGATGTAAGCTTGTGACTTTGTGAGTTTGTGAAGATGTTTGTTACTCAATCACGCAAAATCTACTGGACAGATTTTAATGAAATTTGGTACACGGGTAGAAAAATACCGGCAATAGCTAATAGGGTACTTTTTATCCCGAAATTCCCACGGGAGCGAAGCCCCGGGACGCGGCTAGTAGTAAATATACTGCCTATATTTTTCGTGCGACTTTTCAGTTTCTGTAGGAATTTCTGGAAATACTCTGCTAGTGCTCCCCTATAATCTCCCCAAAGAATACAATTATCAGCTTTTACCCCAGTATCAGCAATAGTTGTTAGCAAAGCTCTTGACATTTCCCATACATTGGTTTGGCAACTAGCCATCTGGTGGCAGGAGGTGACCCTACACCGTTTATTTGCAATTTAACATGTTTTATGTTGGTCCTTTAATATTTAAATAATACAACTATGTTATATATGTGTAATTCCATTGAAATTTGTGAAATATACTGTGTTACAACAAAATAAATTCGCGAAATTTAACAGCTTCATCAAACAACCGCTTCGTCCAGGAAGAGGCGCTAGTGTCACATAAGTTGCCAGCTGCATGTATTAACTCCCTAGAGTTTATATAGTATTTGTTGTTAGTCAGCATGGAAGTAATAAGTACTTTGTACAAAATACTTATTACTTCCATGTTAGACAGTCACTAAGTAACATAGAGTTTAGTTATTGATTTTCAAAGACAAAAGTCACAGATGTTGTCTAAATTTCCTTTTATATTAAGATACGATAAAATAAAATCGTCTTTTCGTACAAACGGAGGTCGTATTATTCCAAACCTTTATTTATTTTCATCCAAGCTTTACCTAAGTATCTCTGTCTATCAGGGAGAGATCATCAAATAATTTGACATCAATCGTTGAGAACGGTAGTTATCAAGTCATGTCAAATCATAGACATAGAAAAAAAAATCATTCTTTAATAAAATAAAAAAAAATGTTTGCTAGCTCTATGTGTCAAATACCTTTAGAAGACTTGAAAAATCTGACACCAGTCTTATATAACACACTTTATAAGAAAATGGCTGGATTTATATAATAGCGAGGTTCTTATAATGTTTTCCTTGCCAAGAGCGAGATGGCCGTTGTTCTTCCTGATGATCTCGTCCAACTTGACCAACAGATTGGGGTACACCTCACTAGTGTACTTCTCGTGCCTCTTGGCTTTGATCGCCGCGTCGTCCTCGTATTGGACTTGGGCGGCCTCTGAAAAATTAAAATCTCAGCTTCTTTATTGAAACTAGGCCTTCAAAAAAGGCTCTAGAACTTTGATATTAATCAATGACTATCTTAAGTTGAAATGACGCGACCAACTTATTTGCGCCTGTTTAAACTGGCCTACGCCCTCGGCATCATCTATGTAAATTTCGTTATCCACCCCCTTATGGGTGAATTTACCAAAAAAAACGTCCCTCCGATAAAAATTCACCCTAAAAGTACAAAATATATAATTCTCCAGGTGTAGCCCTAATGGTAAATTTATGTCAATGGTACAAAGCCAATGACTTTATTGCTATGTCAAATCATAGACATAGAAAAAAAAATCATTCTTTAATAAAATAAAAAAAAATGTTTGCTAGCTCTATGTGTCAAATACCTTTAGAAGACTTGAAAAATCTGACACCAGTCTTATATAACACACTTTATAAGAAAATGGCTGGATTTATATAATAGCGAGGTTCTTATAATGTTTTCCTTGCCAAGAGCGAGATGGCCGTTGTTCTTCCTGATGATCTCGTCCAACTTGACCAACAGATTGGGGTACACCTCACTAGTGTACTTCTCGTGCCTCTTGGCTTTGATCGCCGCGTCGTCCTCGTATTGGACTTGGGCGGCCTCTGAAAAATTAAAATCTCAGCTTCTTTATTGAAACTAGGCCTTCAAAAAAGGCTCTAGAACTTTGATATTAATCAATGACTATCTTAAGTTGAAATGACGCGACCAACTTATTTGCGCCTGTTTAAACTGGCCTACGCCCTCGGCATCATCTATGTAAATTTCGTTATCCACCCCCTTATGGGTGAATTTACCAAAAAAAACGTCCCTCCGATAAAAATTCACGCTATAAGTACAAAATATATAATTCTCCAGGTGTAGCCCTAATGGTAAATGTCAATGGTACAAAGCCAATGACTTTATTGCTACGGAAGATTAACGATAGGAGCTACCGCGTTAGTGATAAAAATATATTTTCGATAACGAATAATCAAAATCAATATTTTCACTTTAAGCATGTAGGTATTTAGAACAAGCTAATTATTAAAAAAAAAAAAAAAACACGACTGACAAGTTTTTACTCATAAAGTACATATAAACATATAAGTTATATATACATTTTTAAAACCGCATTTTAAAGCCCTTCAATTTGATACCCCACTCGATAAGATTGATCAAATTTTATTTTTTTAGTCTGCTATTTATCGTATATATAATCCGCCATTTTGTTTTTATGATGACGTCATATAGCCTATGTCGCTCGGAGGAATGCAAGGAATCTAAAAATACCTCTCACATCAAAATCTGTTAAGCCGTTCAGGACTTATGGTGGAATAAAGAAACTTACATACATACATACATACTTACATACATACATGAACCCTGAAAACATAACACTCCTTTTTTGGTCAGTCGTGTAATAAAAGATTGTTAATGCCCAGATAAGTCCCTAGTATGACAAACGCAACTAAGGGAATCGCGAAAAAATGTTAACACGAAAATAGATATCGTTACTAACGAAGAAACATACCAAGTTGTATCCACTAAATATCAAATAATTAGACCTTCACAGGTACATCTCACGAAATATTAAGCATGTATACTTATTGTAAATTTTGTTATTATTGCAAACCTATTTTTTATTGCTATCTTGAAAGATAACGATGAAAGACTAACATTAAAATACAGCTGTGTAGTTTTTGTACGTTATTGTTTGAATAACATAATTATTCAAACAACGTACGAAAACTACAATTCATAAACTATGTAGTCATTGTGGAAGTTTCATTTAATAGGTACCTACTTACACATAATTTTTGTCACTTACCTCATCATTCGTGAAAAAGTAAAAAATTGTGTTGCAATTTGTCCGTTTTTTAGTAAATTTATTTTCTAATGGTCGAATTATGCAGGTGAATCTAAAGGTATATCATTAGCATTATTTCTGCTGCAGTACTCATAAACATGAGCAACTTTCAGTTATAGTAGTAACTAGCATGACTTTGTTTCCGTAGGAATATCGGGAAATCCTCTCTTAATGCTCTTAATACTCTCCCCTAAGGAACCTACAGTATATGCCAAATTTCAGCTTCGTACGCCCAGTAGTTTTGGGTGTGCATTATTATCAGTCACTCACACCCGTCTTCACAAAGGTTCATAGTGCCTGTCAGCTCACAGGGACTCAAAAACCTATTCATAAACGATATTGAGGGACAAACGTCACTGCGCGTCCAATAGAAAGGCTTGTCATCAGTAACGCACTGAAAAATGCCTCACTTAACATGGCATTCCTTATCGACTTACGCAAGTATTGTTTGTGAATACGGGTGTCGGAAGAATTTTATATTGATTGATGGTAGTAGGATATTGAAAATCAACCACAAATATATGTACAAACAACTTACTTGCACGCAAGTCGTGGACGAGTTCCACATTCTGGTCAATCTCGAAGTCTTCCTCCGAGTTAGCGCCGGCCAGACCGTACTTGCGGCCGAGGTACCTGCACATCCCACATAATGACGTTATTTATTTGGTTTTAACACAAACGTATATAGTGGCGAAGCTACATTTGTTGATTGGCCTAGGCCTTATATTCTACCCCCCCGAACGGGTTCCCATCTTGTAGCGATGGGGGGGCTCAGTACCAGCGGTTGCCTCGGCCGCAGGGAAGCTAAGAGGAACCCATGGCCCGGGAGTGACGACCCCGGGCCGGGAGGAGGCCGCTTTGAGTGGCCTGGCTGTGAGAGTAGGGGGCACGGCCCTACTCTCACAGCCGTGGTTGGGGTCGCGGGGGAAGAGGAGTGCCGGTATTGCGGTGCGCCGTTCTCCCTATCCCCCGCGACCGAGCGTGGCCGTGGCGCTGGGCACGGTGTCGGTGGGGCCGCAGGGGAAGAGGCTTGTCGGTATTGCGGTGCGCCGCTCTCCCTGTCCTCTGCGGCCGACGCGTGGTGGGCCTGTCTCGGTCGCAGGGGATAGGGACAACCTGTCCTCTGCGGCTGAGATGTGGTAGGGCCTGACTTGGTCGGGTCCCAAAAAGTTGAGGGCTGGTTGGGTGTCGGAAACGGGATTCCGTCGCTCGGCTTAACGGCCCTCGGGTGGAAAGGCGCACCCGGGTCAAGTGTGCCTTTACCCTAGCGGGAATTTTGGTGCTTATCCCGCTGGCCGCTCCGACCCTCTCGCTGAAGAGGTGCTTTGGGAGCGAGCCGTGCTGGGGCCGCCGTGGTAGCGGCCGCCGCGCCAGGGCTGTGGAGCGAGAGTAGCACACGGTCCTGGCATATATGCGGCAGGGGTTGACTCCGTGTGGTTTTAGTGGGTTCAAGTCCCACATACCCGTCCGGCTTCCCGTGGCTGGATGGACGAGACGAAGGTCTTTCCACACGTTAAAAAAAAAAAAAAAAAAAGGCCTTATATTCTAATGCCAGGTGGAAACAAGCTGATTATTTAAAAAAGCACGACTGACAACTCACAACTCGCAAGGAATAAAAAAAATCTAAAAATACCTCTCTCATCAAAATCTGTTAAGCCGTTAAGCACTTTTAGTGGAACTTACATACATACAAACATACGTGAAATGTAACAAGCTAATTATTAACAAACTAGCTGTCGCCCGCGGCTTCGCCCGCGTGAGTTTCGCTTAGATGAAAAATCTCTCTTGGAGTTTTTCATCACATGTTCCAGATCTTCAATTTTTATACGTCAGCAGAAAATGCTCATCAGGTTGAACGATTTTTGCTAAGGCGCCATTTCCATATATGTTATAGTGTAAGTTGGTCTCTTGGAGCTTTTCATCAGATGTTCCAGATCTTCAATTTTTATACGTCGGCAGAAAATGCTCATCAGGTTGAACGATTTTTGTTAAGGCACCATTTCCATATTACTTATAGTTTGGCTGTTCCGTTATGGTTCTTCATCAGGTGTTCCAGTTTTCAAAATGAATTATAGCCTATATGTTGCCCAGGATTAATAGCTATACAACAAAAAAAGTTTCATTCAAATCCGTCCAGTAGTTTTTGCGTGAAACGCGTACATACATACAGACAGACAGACAGACAGACAGACAAGAAATTCCAAAAAATTTTTTTTGCTTTCTATTGTTCTTTTTAGGTCTCCCTCTATCCATTTCGGTCAAAAATATTAAATGTACAGACAAAATATTTTTACTGTTTTATTATATGTATAGATAAAAAACACGACTGACAACTCACATAGCCTATGTCACTCGAAGGAATGCAAGGAATCTAAAAATAACCCTCACATCAAAATCTGTTATGCCGTTCAGGACTTGTGGTGGAACTTACATCATACAAACATGAAAAGATTGATCATTTCTTTATTGCACCATTTACAGAAAATATACATACTTGTGTGGTGTAATCAAAAGAACTACAATCATTTATTGAATGTGTTTTTGTTTGGAATAAATTATCAATCATTCATTCAATAATTGTAGTGTTCCAATTTTATTCTCTTCGCAGAAATAATATGTGTGCCTTTGCCAAATAACAGCTTTTTAGTACAAATATTCTCTGAGCTAATCCTCGGACAGACAAACAGATTGATGAAACATCAAGTGTTCCTTGTTTACTTCGTAATTCTAAAAACAGACCTGCAAATTGGTGCACTCTGCGCGTACTGCTTGCCATTCATCTCTAATAATGGCAACTGGCCGAAAGGAGTTTCTGAAAAAAAAAACATTTAAAAAAGGCATCCTTCCAAATGGATCAAAAGCTCTAGACAAAACATATTTTTTTTTTTCCAAAAAAAATTAACCTACTTCCGTTATAAAACTGAAAATCATGAAATAATTAAAATTATTAATCATTAATTAATATAGGCAGATTAATCAAAAAGAAAAATATATTGGCATGCTACCTACTGAACGAGGTGAAGTCGCTGCCAAGTGCAGAAGTAAGGATATTACCTATGTAGTTGTTTAGTTAGGCATTTTATTTATACTACATGATTCTTATGCTAATTAAGATTATTTAATTTTTAATTTGGCACCGACTTCACCTCGTTTAGTAGGTAGCATGCCAATACATTTTTCTTTTTGATTTAATTACCGAACAGATTCTGATATGGTTAAAATGGGACCAACCGGAACCAGGGAATAGACTCTTTCGAATAAAAAAATAATTTCGGAAATCAGTCCACAGTAGGCGGAGAAATCGGCGAACATACATACATCGAAACATATAACCTCCTCCTTTTTTGGGAAGTCGGTTAAAAAAGGCTTCCTTCCAAAAGGATCAAAAGTTCTGAATAAAACAAAAATCAAACACACATGTGCCATGTTTTGTAAGCATATGGGTAACGACCCAGGTTGAAATTCGATATTGGGTTAAAATCCAGTTATGACCCATTTCAGTCTATACATTAAAGTGGGTGATAGCTGGGGTTTAACTCAGTCTAGAGTTTTAACCCAGGTGGTTACCCATCTATATTTGTAAGGGTCCGTTCAGAAATGCAAATTCATAAGGCGAAATCGGCCCGTCTTGAAATAAAGACTCTTGCTCGCTCGGTCAATAGTATCATACTATGCTAAAGTATACTAAATAATATCACATTTCTTCAAGCTGCAAACAGCTAGTATTTCAGAACGACCACATTGCTGAGAAGAAACGCCGAAGTCCGAACAGTATTAGCCCCTTTTTTTTTTTTTTTTACGTGTGGAAAGACCCTCGTCCCGTCCATCCGGCCACGGGAAGCCGGACAGGTGTGTGGGACTTGAACCCACTAAAACCACACGGTGCCAACGCCAACCGCATTTGTGCCGGGACCATGTGCTACTCTCGCTCCACAGCCCCGGCGCGGCGGCCGCTACCACGGCGGCCTCGGCTCGGCCGCTCTCCTCGGAGCAGCCAGCGGGACGACTCGTCAGCCTTCAATTCTACCCGCTAGGGGAAAGGCACGCTTGACACGGTGGCGCCTTTCTACCCGGGGCCGTAAAGCCGGACGACGGAATCCCGTTTCCGCCGTCCGACCGGCCGTTAATGTGGGGGCAGCTGAAGCAGGCCGTAAGCCCGCCTTCTGCGCCCCGGGCGCCGGCGGCGGATATCGAGGTCTGTGGTATCCTCACGCACCCTCTCCGCCGCCTCTTTGCGGAGCATAACGCTCTCCGCAAAGGCCTGCACCGCTGTCCACGACGTCTCACTGTCGACCATACATTGTACGACGGCCGACAGTGAGAGGTCGCTCCCCACGACCGCGCACAACTCTGCGCGGTCCTCCACCCAGGCTGGGCAGACTTCCAATGTATGCTGGGCATCCTCGTCCAGACATCCGTCGCAATGGTGGCACACGGCAGACGGCTCCCGACCCGCCACGCGGCACAGATACCCTCCGAAGCAACCATGCCCGGTGAGTATTCCGCCAACCTAACATGTCGTTATTTTTTCAATCGTTATAAATACCTACATAGTTTGTTGTGCATTTTGAGTTGAATCTCGTATTATTTAGCACATAGGTAATCGGAAGGACATTCTGTTATGTAAACAGCTATGTCCCGAAGATTGTAATGTAGATCACAACAAACAAGTTGTTTTTGTGATCTGAGCGCAGTTCCAAAGAGGGCCAGTTCCTTGTTAGCCAGCGTGTCACACTCTACTACACATTTACTTACTAGATTTAAATTCCATCCATTTGTCATTTGGGATCCTGTTGTCTTCGAACTCCTGGCCTCCGTAGGAGAGCAGTAGCCTGACCGGCTCACCCACGGCCTTAACGGTGAAGTAGAAGAATTTCACCTTCGACATGGTTCTGATGGACAGAAATAATACATTGTAACAAATTACAACATCCAACAAAAAGTAAAAAAAATATAATTTGGGCTAGTCTGTACTCTATTTTATTGCAGTTCTGATTAAAAGCCCATAAGTGGGTCTTAGTCGATCTGAAAAAGTCCTAGGTACCCAACAATCGTGAGGACACTTCTAATTTTAATTTGATGAAGCTGGGAGCTGGCAACTTTTTTGCTCAACCACAGCGAACTTCGAATAAGCGACGGAAAGCTGCTAGTATTCTGGGCACGTAACCTTTATGTCGCACGTTGGAAAATTATTTATATAGTACTTTTTTATATTTTAATTTTTTTTATTTTTTATTTAGAAGCTATATTTAAGTGACAGAATATTTAAATAAACTTTAACTTACGTGCGTTAATTTTTAATTTGATGGTTATTGTTGCAGAAGCGACGTCCTAGAACGATGTTAGGTTAAAGATTGACTTGACTTGCGTTCTGAACGGAACCTTGTTGTGTTATGTAGCAGCCGGCCAGCAAGGACTTAATCTTTGGACTCAGTAGTACAAACGACAGCCCATCTGCCTGTCCGGATATATAACATTTTGGCTACTTAGCCTCGATATAAAGATCCATTTGCGATTACTACATTTGCTGCCGTCTGTACATTATCGCGGCCCGAGTGTATTTCCATGGGGGCCTGACCGGCCACGTAGCTTATTATCTATAAGTATCCATATCTGTGATCTATATCTACACAACACTTATGACATGACGACACAGAACGTGTTGCCGTCGTCAGGTATATTTTCAAACGGGATGTGCCGTATTCATCCTCTGACTTCACATCCCATTTCTTTACTCATACTTACCATACTACTATTTAATATGTTGAGTGAGGCATACGCCTCACTCAACCTGTTATACCTACATTATTTTAAACATTGTCTTTAGAGGCTATAAACTGGGGATTCCTTCACTCATAGGCGATGGGCTAGCAACCAGTCACTATATCTGAATCTCCATTCCATCAGAAAGCCCACTATTCAGCTAAGCGTGGCCTTTGGGTCTCATGACATGACTATTGGCTCTGTCTACCCCGTAAGAGATAAAGACGTGATTCTATGTGTGACATTGTCGTTAATCAACCCACATTCACCATCCCGAAACAGACCCAGAAATTAAAATTTAATTCTCAAGACGCGGGGGTAGGTAGGTACCTAGGTACCCATCCATGGTACCCATACCTCACAATTGTGTCATCACTGACCGAGTCTATATCATCAGGTATACACTTTCAGGCTTTCAGAATTAGCCCAATCATTTTCGCTGGCTGACGCAACATTTTGTTTGTTTTTTACCATATTATATTTTTATGTAACTTTATATTTTAGATTTTACTATTTGTATTATTTATGGATATGTGGCTAATCTGACTCACATCAGGTGAGTTATATAAGGGTCACCATTAACTTAATTTACCAAAGCACTATACCTACTATGTTCGGACGAGTACTTGGTAGGTTTGTACCAGAAGGGCTGGTAAATGAAACGCGTGTTCACTGTTTAGTGAGTAAAGTCAGACTGTCCTTTAATGGATGTTTTAAGTTGAACGTTAACAGTTGTAACGGAACATTATCATAAAAAATGGTTGTACAAATTATTTGGAATTCCGTTCGGCAATAATCATAAAGTAAGTTGCCGGTTGTAAACAAGTTGTATAAGTTGTCGGTCCTTTGTTGCGAAGGCATTGTGCATTTTGTTAATTGCTTTACGATGCCTTTGCAAAGCTTAGGTGCCGTTAGGTCCCGTGGGAATGCCACGGATCGCCAAAATCCTCCACCCTTAGAAAAAGCTAGAAATTTAAAATTACAGATAATCGTCCTTTAGTATATAATTAGTTACAAAATATAGGAATTTCGGACAAAATAATTAATTTTAAATTTATACAAAAATATTGGAGGAGCATATTACATGTGGCTTAAAATTAAACATTTATGGTTAGTAACAATAGGTAGTTGTCTATATCTAGGTTAGTACATGAATTATTAGAAGTTTACAATATAGACTTATGTACTATTTAATTAATTACTAAACTAACTAAGTGATGAATTAATTTAACTCAATTAATTGTTAAATTGAATCTCAATGGCTAAAATATTGTCTTTGTATATACCGGCACTTTAATTCACTTTGTTATCACTAGTCACTGCACAATAGACACAAAGTAATGATGACGCTTGCTGTATATGCAGCACGTGGTCCTTTCATGTTGCCGTTAGAAGGCAGGCTGTTGCATCTTCTAAACGGTGAAGTCTGGACGCGTGTATCATAAGTTGAATTTTACCACCTTTTTTACGGTGCGCCCGGAACGGGTTACTGTTGGTTGCGTCTGTGGGGTGTCGTTCTTTGCAGATATGATATCTGGTGCCGGTGGTACTGGTGTTGGCATATGTGTAGGTTTTGTGACCAACACGTTGTCATCCATTAATATATAAGCTGTTTTGAGACGGTCGAGCGATATTGTGACAGGCTTATTGTTTATTTCTATGGTATAGTATTTAGGGTTTCTTTTTAGAACTTTATACGGGCCTTCATAGGGAGGAACAAGCGATTTATGAGTTTCATTTCTAACGAACACATGTGTAGCATTGTTTAGGCCCCTATGAATAAAAACTTTGTCGCCTTTATTGTGATGGCTCGACTGTCCAGTGTGTGGGATGGATGAAAGAGTTTGAGCTAGATTTGTTATATATTCTCTAGTATTTACAGATGTCTTAGGGTTTATTGTGAATAGATCGCCTGGTAACCTAAGATTAGTACCGTACAGTAATTGAGCTGGGCTATAATCTAAATCTAACTTAATAGCTGTACGTAAACCTAAAAGTACTAATGGTAATTGTTGAGCCCATTTTGTGTTATCATTAGTACATTTGGCCATAATTGCTGCCTTAAGTGTACGATGAAATCGTTCGACCATGCCGTTTGCCTTTGGATTATAAGCTGTAGTGCGAATGCGTTCGATACCGAGCCTATTCAATAATTGTATAAATAAATCAGACTCGAATTGACGACCCTGGTCTGAAGTAATCCGTTTCGGACAGCCGTAACGAGCGATCCAATTTTCTAGAAAGGCTTTAGCAACAGTTTCAGCTGTTATGTCCTTAGTAGGTATTACTTCAGGCCATTTCGTAACTCTGTCTATAATTGTTACGCAATATCTATAATCGTCCGAGGACGGTAGTGGGCCTATTATATCGATGTGCACATGATCGAAACGAAAAGCTTTGTCAAATTCGCCTAATGGAGTAATAGTATGACGTTGTATTTTACATTTTTGGCAAGCAATACAATTTTTAACGAAATTTTTTACATCTATATTCATACTTGGCCAAAAGTATCTAGATTTAACTAAACGTCTAGTAGCTGCAACTCCAGGATGACTGACTTCATGTAGTATTTTAATAGCTATATCTCGGAAGTGTAGAGGTAAGTATGGGCGGACGTTATCAGTTGATGTCTCGCAAGTGATTTTAATATCAGAATCCGGCATAGTTATAAGTTTAAATTGTAGGTTATCTTGTTGCCTAAGATTCTGCAATTCCGAGTCGTTTTGTTGAGACTCAGCCAGTTCCTGGTAGTCTATGAATGATGGCATTGTTATTTCTTCTACCCTAGATAAAGCATCAGCTGCGCTATTTTTATTACCCTCTATGTATTGTATCTTATCGCAGAACTGAGAAATAAAATCTAATTGTCTTAAACGTCTAGGGGAATCTGATGGAGAAACTTTTTTTGTTAGTGCGTATGTTAAGGGTTTATGATCTGTTAAAACTATTAATTCTCTACCTTCTATAATATACCTAAAGTGCTTAATTGACATATATATTGCTAAGAGTTCTCTATCATACGTGCTATATCTAGACTGTGTTTCAGTTAATTTTTTAGAGTAAAAACTTAGTGGTTGTAATTTGCCATTTATTTGTTGGTTTAAATCTGCGCCTACGCAACTACCTGAAGCGTCCGTCATTAAAATTAGCGGTGCGGAGGGATCAGGGTGTGATAATAATGTAGCGGCACTTAAACTTTCTTTACACTGGCTGAAAGCTTTTAATGCTTCTTCAGTCCATATTATTTTTGTCTTATCGCATTTTTTAGAATTGTGTATGTACGCGTTTAATGGTGCCTGTATTTGCGCGGCGTTCGGAATGCTATTTCTATAAAAGTTAATCATTCCTAAGAAACGTCGTAATTCCTCGATATTATTTGGTTGAGGATAATTAATTATAGCCTGAACTTTTTTATTGCTAGGTATAATACCTTCAGGACTAATGTGATAGCCTAAGAAATCTAGTTCGGGTTTACCGAATTCGCATTTTTGTAAGTTAATTGTTAGACCATAATTATTTAGTCTCTCTAGGACTTGTTCTAGGTGCACTAAGTGTTGTGATTTTGATTCTGAACCTATAACAATATCATCTAAATATGGGAATGCGAAATCTAAGCCTTTGAGGGCATTATTTACAAATCTTTGGAAATCCTGAGCTGCGTTACGTAAACCAAAGTTCATCCGAGTAAATTCGAACAAACCGAACGGTGTTATGACGGCAGTTTTAGGAATATCTTCTTCAGCCATCGGTATATTAAAATAGGCTTTTCTAACATCTATTTTTGAAAATATAGTTTTTCCTTTTAACATATAAGTGAAATCTAATAGTCTAGGTAAAGGGTAGCGATCAGGAGTTGTTTGTGCGTTAAGCCTGCGATAATCACCGCAGGGTCGTATTTCTTGTTCTCCCTTTTTAGTTACGCAAACGAGAGGGTTAGCCCAAGGGCTATTTGAGGGCCTACAAATACCTAATTGCATCATTCTTTCGAATTCAGCTTTGGCTGCTTTGTATTTTAGTGGATTAAGCGGGCGTGCCTTCTCGTGAACCGGAGGTCCGGTAGTATAAATGTGATGTTTCACGTCATGCTTAGGTTCTAATAAGAAATTTTCCATTTTAGTAATGTTAGGAAACTTTTTTAAAATAGCGTGATATTCGTCGTTCTCGTTTATAGAACGAACAGTCGGTTCACTAGTTTGAAGAACATTTATTTGACGCGAAAATGAAGTTACTTTGTCGACTAGTTTTCTTTCATGTAAATCGACCATTAACTTGTTAGCGGCGAGAAAATCTGCACCGATAATAGATTTAGAGACGTCGGCTAATATAAATGTCCATTGAAAAGGGCGACGTAAACCTAAATCAATGGTAATGGTTTTTTTACCATATGTAGTAATTTGGGTACCGTTAGCTGCATACAGGGTATAATCTGACGTTCCTGTTCGCTTTTTCGCGGCTAAAACGGAAACATCAGCGCCTGTGTCTATTAAAAATTGAGTACCTGTGATTTTATCACTAACGCATAATCTATATGACTTATCGACCTCAGCAACATTTATGTCTGCCGGTGTCGAAGTCATGTTTGCAGGGTTATTTTTATAATTATTATAACTACTACAATATTTGGTATCGCCACATTTGCGCGCATTTGTTAAGTAAGTGTAATGATAATAGCACATGTAGTTTGGATCGCCGGGTTTTAAAGTTTGATCGGCAAAATCCCTATGATTACTTTTATTTTTGGTGCGCGATTTATAGTTATTTTGAATAGGGTGGCTTTGTTGGCTATGGTCTCGCGATTTATGGCCCTTGTCAGTTATCTTATCTAAAATGTATTTAACTTCTGATTGTAAGCTATTTAATTTCGCGGAAACATCAAAAGAGTTTATTGTAGATATATGTTTTTCATTAATAGGGGCCATTGTAAATGGGCAATTAATATTTTCTAATATTTTATCTGCCATCATCGCGAGGTTATTTAAACTGATTTTGTCTTTGTCGCACGCGGTTAGTATTGGTTGTATTGGGGTTGGCAGATGCCCTATGAATAATATTTTGAGTGTGTCATCTGCGATGCGATTGTTGTTAAGTTCCCGCATGCGTCTAAGTAATTGAGTAGGTTTTTGGTCTCCGAGCTCTAATTCGTTTAGTAATTTGTTAAGTTGACGAGCCTCGGATTCCTGGTAAACATATAATAATCTATCTTTTATAGTGTTAAATATATTTACAGTTGGCATATTTTCGAGAATGTCGCTAATATCGCTCAATTCGTCTTTACCCAACTTAGATATTAATATTTGACTTTTGTGGAGGTCACTAACCTTATGTATGTCCACGATGGCGTTAAACTGATGAAACCAGAGTCGCGGCTGCTGTCGCCAGAACTCCGGTATTCTTGACATCAGGGCGAGTGCAGCTGCGGCCGCCTGTGCTTCAGCAGGTGATGGGCTCTGGGCTGCGTAGTCGCTGTCGTTGTGTGACATCGTGGTCTTGATAATTGCTGGCAGGACGCTCGTATTGTTGAGTCTGACGCTGTTTGTAGAACACGACGTCGTAGATTTCTTGATCACGACGATTTGTAGATCACGTAGATATCACGTCGGGATGTCACCACTTTACCATATTATATTTTTATGTAACTTTATATTTTAGATTTTACTATTTGTATTATTTATGGATATGTGGCTAATCTGACTCACATCAGGTGAGTTATATAAGGGTCACCATTAACTTAATTTACCAAAGCACTATACCTACTATGTTCGGACGAGTACTTGGTAGGTTTGTACCAGAAGGGCTGGTAAATGAAACGCGTGTTCACTGTTTAGTGAGTAAAGTCAGACTGTCCTTTAATGGATGTTTTAAGTTGAACGTTAACAGTTGTAACGGAACATTATCATAAAAAATGGTTGTACAAATTATTTGGAATTCCGTTCGGCAATAATCATAAAGTAAGTTGCCGGTTGTAAACAAGTTGTATAAGTTGTCGGTCCTTTGTTGCGAAGGCATTGTGCATTTTGTTAATTGCTTTACGATGCCTTTGCAAAGCTTAGGTTCCGTTAGGTCCCGTGGGAATGCCACGGATCGCCAAAGTTTTACTATTGCATCATTTTGTCCACTGTCCACAATCTCAGAAAAGAATTAGTACATCAGATATATAAGGATAGAACGTGGATAGAACTTAATTTTCCATCAGATAAGAACAAGGCGTGTACACAACCCTAACCCTAAGTAGACGTAAAATAAGTCTAGGATTCAAGCAAATAAGGTCGAACCTGCCAGACACAGAACGCAAACTAAACGAAAGAGACCTTATATTCCTTTATTAAAATTCTCGGACTTTTTTCAATCGGACATACAGACTTCTCCCCGCACGAACCAAGCGCTTTTCGTTAAGGCGCTACCCAAGGCTAATCAGAGGGGGTGAGGGGCGGTACGTAGGCTCCGCCTTAAAGCAGACACAATAAGGTTACTTTTCGAATTTTCTATAATTTGTGTTTTTGCTAGCGAGTATTCGTTAGGCTCTTAGAGTAATTATTTTAGAGGTTTTCTTTTAATTACGATAAAACACTAAATATATTTGAGAAAATAAGCTGGTATCGTTTTGAATAATTGTATTCTTTATTTAATTCTTTTAAAAAAATGTACTGTTATCGCTTTGAATGAGGAGATCCGTATGAGAACTAAAGTAACCGACATAGCCCGCAAAATCGCGAAACTTAAGTGGCAGTGGGCGGGGCACATAGCTCGTAGAACAGATAGCCGTTGGGGCAGAAAGTTCTCGAGTGGCGACCACGAACCGGAAAACGTAGTGTTGGCAGGCCTCCCACTCGGTGGACCGACGACCTGGTGAAGGTCGCGGGATGCGCATGGATGCGGGCAGCGCAGGACCGGTCGTTATGGAAATCCTTGGGGGAGGCTTTTGTACAGCAGTGGACGTCTTTCGGCTGAGAGAAGACTGTTATCGCTTAAATTACGATGATTTTCGACGATAAAGGAAAAAAAACAGGATTATGTATTATTATTTTTTATCTAGTCTTATTTATTTTATTTATAATTTGATTCAGTATAATTCTAGTTTAGTATTTTTCTCTTTACAGAATATTTTTCCTGCTTCAGTACTTCTAACCTATGGCAAGTACTAATATTAATTCTGTGCCTATGGTTCAAACTTGACGTTTAAAGACAGTACGTTTTCGGGAAATCCTGATTGGGTATGGCCTTAACGTTCAGCGAGGGAATGGAATTCCCTGCCTGCGGCTGTGTTCCCAAGCACGTACCACCTGACTCTCTTCAAAACCAGAGTGCTTCTGCTGTGTGTGTGTGTGTGTGTGAGTGCGGGCTGCTTCTGGGTAAGCTCGCTACACCGTAGACCTCACCTCTGTCCTTGGGCAAGATTATGGTCAGGAGCAAACCCATCATTGTAAAAAAAGCTTTGGTGTACAATTCACGCGTGTATGATTCAATAAAAAAACAAAATTCGAAAAACGAAATTGTTTCTCGCATTATTTTCATATCACTGGCAACATTGAAAGAATGATTTCAAAAATACAGTTTTTATGTTTTTTTAGTGGCATAATAGGACGAGTGTGACATAACATTCGTTTTCGGCGGTATGTCATATTTTCAAAAATATGGCCCCAGCCAGATGAGAGAGAGAGACTGACGGTCAATACAACCTGTAATACAACGTTACAGCGTTACACATCCGATTTTGAGCATAACTCCTCAAGGCAAACCTCCTCAAAGAAAACTAAGTTAATGTGCCTATGATTTAACTCGCCCCGCAATGATCTATTTTGTGTTGTCATTCTCCAATTTCTCATTCTCCCATGTTAATGAAATCATAGGCGACATTTCGAGCGACTTTTTGACGTTTCGGCCCACAGAATTGGTTTTAGATAATGCTAACTAATATTATAAATGCGAAAGTGAGTTTGTTTGTTACCACTTCACGCTTTATCTACTGAACCAATCTTCCTGAAATTTTGCACACACATAGTTAGAAATACTGAGAAGGACATAGGCTACATTTCATCCCGGGAAAAGCACTGTTCCCATGGGAAATTAACGCGTGCGAGGCCGAGGGTAAAAGCTAGTATCAAATATATTGATTTTTTATATAATACTCAGTACATCTAGTTGCTCACATTCATAAGACTTCACCAGGCCGTGTGGTAGGGCGCCCGCCTGTGGCTGCAAGGTCCCAGGTTCAAATCCCTGCCCGTGCTATATGAGTTTTTATACCAATCTGACTCTTTGCCTCTTGTTATTTTCATCGACCACCACTTGCTTCGGGTCAAGGAAAACATCGTGAGGAAATCTGCACTCTGGTTGATGATATTTTGACGACCTCCGTGGCCCAACGGTCATCACGCCGGACTGTCACACCGGAGGTCCCGGGTTCGATCCCCGGTCGGGTCAAGATGGAAAATGATCTTTTTCAGATTGCCCTGGGTCTTGGATGTTTATCTATATATGTATTTGTTATAAAATATAGTATCGTTGAGTTAGTATCCCATAACACAAGTCTCAAACTTACTTTGGGGCTAACTCAATCTGTGTAATTTGTCCGTATATATTTATTATTTATTATTATTATCATCTAGCGTGAGAAATGGAGAAAGCAATGGCAAACCACTCCTTAACATTGCCAAGATAGTCAAGTGTATTTCATTCCATATAATTGCCACGACGCCCATCAGTTAAGTTATATGTACGACTTATGCATAATATGCATGCCTAGTAGGTCTATCTTTAACATGGTAGTGCCAAGGGTAATTAAATAGATCACGGTTAATTTTGTTGTATGCGTCTAATGAGCCAATCAGAGTAGTAGTGTCATGGGAAAACGGAATTTCCCTTGACTCTACCGATAGTGCCAAGTAGTAGTGCCTAGGGTAAGAAATGTTTTTATCGCACCACTAGGTACTCTCTGTTTGGTCTAATGGTTGACTGGTAGAGAATGCCATATGGCGTTAAGTCCACCATTTGTACAGTCAAGAGTCAAAAGTGCAGTTAGAATCTACAAGGCATTATGATCATTAAGTCTAGGCAATAAGGTCTTAGAGGTATGACTGCACTTATGAAGCTTGACTGTACATAATTTTTAAAATCTTGTGTAATAAAGTTTTAAACGCTATCTGTTGAGACTTATTTATACTGATTTTTTTTTCTTAATTTAGCTGTCAGAAAATCGCTCATTGTCCTTAACAAGAAAAAACAAAAAGACAACAATACTTAGACAAATAGAGATATTTTATTTGCAACACACAATTAACAATAAAAATGCGGAGTATTGATTACACTTTTCAACAATTTGTAGTTTTTCTTAACACGCGTGTTTAATACCAAATAAAGACCAATCCATTTTCAACATTTTTCCCTTAACAGTTTCTCGATCAGTAAACAAAACATACTCAAACAATGCTCAATTCTGAAATTTTGGGAAAAGGGACTTATCACACTTATCTATCACACAGTGTGTACCTATTTAATATCCACTCAGTGAAATATAAAAAATAATAGTAAAATAAATGACATTTTAAAATAGTCGGTTAGTAATGATTCCAACCATACTTAATACTTAGAGAAACAACAATTTCTTACAACTAGACGTAATCAGAAAAATATCCTAAGCCACACATCCTTTCGCATGTTACTTAGAAACTTAGTTATCATGACAAATTAACTATAATAAAGTATCATTTTCTAGCACATCAACTTAGGTATAATCTACTTTTGCCACAGTAAAACTTACTTAAGTGAAATCAACAAAATATACATCAATTCTTAACAAAAGTTGGTAGACATTTTTTAATAAAATCAATAGAAGCTTTAGCCTCCTTTAACTCCTTATCGTCAACATTAATATGCTAAAATACTGCAAAATCAAACAAGCTTCTATTTAAAAATTGTACTTAATCATCAACAATATCAAAATCCGTGTTATTCGAGATTTTTAGTGCAGTAAACGCCACAGATAATGCTAAGTAGCATCGTAAGCCAGCACAAATACACTAAAAAGAAGCACAGCAAAAGGTAGGACCGTTTTACAGTCAGGCCAGGACCGGTTATCTTTTTACAGTGGGTTGTGACGTATTCATCCTCTGACGTCTCATACTCTCTTCCTTTTTCTTTACTCCCATCCCAAAATAGTATGCCTCACTCTTCGAAGGCCTCACTCAACCTATTACATAATTTTTATCTATCTCTCTCAACAGACTCCGGGCTGGTGTTGGGAAATGCCGTGAGAACCTAGTCAGGTCGGGCCGTTTACATTTCGTGGCCATGTGGTTGTAGAGCTGTCCACTCTATGGCTCATCTTTTAACATGCCCCAACTGTCCTTTCTTCTGTACCTTGGAAGATATCAATGATATCAAGGATTGGGCGGAAGTGGGCAAATATCGGTCAAAGGAAATTTAATTCTTGCCATTTCGCCTAGAGATGATGATTTTAACTTGCTTCATTTTGTGACCTTGACTTTTTTTTACTTTGATGGAAAAAACGAAAACCGGAGTGTGGCTTGGTGTAGAGATTTAGAAGTCGCACTTGGGTGCCTTGGCGACATACTCCTTGACCTTGGGAAGGGTCAGCACGGTCTCCTCGAGCTTCTTGAGGCTGGGGAACTTCTCGTCCAGGTCAGGGGCCTGCATCATTACCTTCAAGTAGTCGTACATGCCGGCGAAGACGAAGTCACCCCATGTTAGCTGAAAGTGGGGATAAAACAGTTTTTTAATGGTTGTTTTGTATTTGCGCGCAGATAAACGAGTTTTTCCGTTACTGTAGGAAAATTCAGAAAGTCCACTTCTAGGTCTCCCCTCTTAGCGAGTGTAGAGATATAGATTTAGATTGTTAGAGATAGATCAGATTTTTCTCAACCAGTCTGAGACAAAATGCCCGGTTTCAAATCCTACTCGTGCCATAAGTTTGCAAATCTATGTTTAGTTACTCTTTAGTTTCTGTTACTTACTTACTTACTCCGCTGGCTCAGTGACCCCAAAAGTGGATCTTGGCCTCCGATACGAGAGAGCGCCATAGACTCCTATTCTGCGTGGTGCGGTGGCTCGCCAGTTGACCATTTATCTTTCCTTTGATCTTTAGTTTCTGTTACACCAGCATTTATACAATTGCCGCTTGATGGCAGCAGCTATAAAGTCACATCATAGACTTATTATATACGTTAGTATAAGTTTATAAGTCATAAACCACTATAACTTGATAAATCTGTCATCTAACAAAAAATGCCCCGTGTGATGCTCGACCCGGAATACTGTCAAACAATATGGCATTTTGTATGAAGCATAATACCACGCTTGACCGGGCGGGCCTCGGTCAAGCATGATTGCATCATCTTAATATTAAAGCGAGGGCGACACTGTAATATTTACCTTGCCAAGAGGGAGATGGCCGTTGTTCTTCCTGATGATCTCGTCCAACTTCACCAGCAGGTTAGGGTACACCTCCCTAGTGTACTTCTCGTGCCTCTTGGCTTTGATCGCCGCGTCTTCCTCGTATTGGACCTGGGCAGCCTCTAGAAAAAAAATGTTTCCGCTGAGTCCAAAAACTTAGAAATCAACCTTGATCAAGTTATGCTGGTGGACGAAAAGTCATGGCTAGAGATAGGTAACCAACTAACCACCCGGGTTAATTCCAGAGATTGGATTAAAACCCAGATAAATTAGATACTCATTTCAGTGATAACTGAGTTTTAACCCGGTCTCGGGTTTAACCCGGGTTATCCATCTATAGTCATGGCTAAAGAACACAAGGGCCTGAACAGGAGTGACCAGAGTTGAAGAGCTATTTCGCTTAGCTATGAACAGAGAGGAATTTACGAAACTAACGGCCAACCTCCAGTTAAGTATGGGTTATAGAGTGACACTGCAAGAAGAAGAAGAAATCAACCTTATTTAAGTTGCACATATTAAAATCTAGGTTTAGCCCTCGGGTTCACCTGCGTAAATTTCGTTTTTCAAACATTTTACCGACTTGGGGGAACAATTCCCAAAATTCCTTTCTTCTGCACCTACGCTAAATAAAGAACCTCCCAAGTTTCCACGTTCAGCGGTTTCGTATCTGCATTGATTATCCCAACCAGATATGGGTTTACGCCGAGAAGAAACGGCTTCTGCCCATTGATTCCCGGGCGTAAGCCCATCTATTGTTGGGTTTAAGTGGGGCAAAAACATTTTCTTCCCATTTATTGCCGGGCGTAAATCCATCTCTGATCCCAACCAGTCACCTTCCTATGTAACTATATAGGTATAATAAAATTCCTCTGATAGCTACGCGCTAGAGTCAATGACTTAACTGCTCCGGAAGTTATTGCTGCCGCGCTCATGATAAGAAAAATATTATTTCACACTTAATATGCCGCAGCTAAATTCAATATTTTCTTTCATATTCCTCTCGTCCATATACTGTTGCAGATAATTCTCATGTAGATAAGCCCGGTGCCTTGATTGACAAACACAAATAAATTGACACGATCAACAAATCCGAGAATAAATGTAGTAGTACTGAGATCAATGGAGTATGGAGCAATAAGTTGTTTATTACTGCACTAAATTGATACAGACGTGGGTCCGTGGGAGTATCAGACCGAGTTTATTGATTTGGTCACTTTTGTCAGGTTTTATCAATTTAGGCCTTTGCACGAAACTTATTTAATTATAGCGGCTGACGTTTCGGTAGCTTTGCAGCCTCCAGTGGTAAAAGATCCCGAAACGTCAGCCGCTATAAATTAATTAATAAAACAAGGTTCGTGCTAAGCCCCGTTATAAATTTATAATCATAGTTATTGCAAGCAATTCTGTTGTTATGTAACCATTGATAATACAATCGTACTTTTAAACGCAGATTTTATTATAAATTTATCAAAGCTACAAAGTCATTACCTGTTTTTTTTAAAGTATCAACAACGTACAACTAAAAATCGTAAAGATACGTTTATGATTTGTAGTTGTTTGTAAACAACGACTAAATTACAGGCAGCCTTGAGTGTTAGTCATCGTGGAAGTTTTATCCACTAGATACCTAGATATCATTTATAGTCACTCCGCTTTTAGTAAATTTGTATTTTATATTAAGTAAGTAGTAGGTATATGTTAAATAATTAACTACATTTTATATTCGTTATTCCAATATATTTTCTAGTTACAAGTCAAGTGTCATGGAAACCGTTGCCAAGTAAGAAAAGAGTATGAAGGTTGGTATGTCGGTATGGAGTGCTCTATGACACGCCTCCGCCGTGAATCCCTGGAGCCGGGAGCAGCTGGTCCAGGTGTCGGATCCAGACACGACCGTCATCGATTTTAATTTCATAATTTAGGTTTCCGAGCCGACGTATCACCCTACTAAACTGCCACTTTATACCAGAGGCAGCGTAGTCAAAGTCAAAGTCAATTTTTTTTATTGAAACTTGGCCTTCAAAGAAGGCTCTTTTTCACGTCGATAACTAATTATTTAATCATAATATATTATGTCTCAAAGCTACAAACTACTAGCATTTCGGAACGACCACTGCTGAGAAGAAATGCCGAAAAACTCATGAAACAGTCTTGGTCGCCTAATATGCCAGAGGGGCTATTTATTAACTTTATACATACACTAGATTGTGTACAGTCAAAAATAAAATATAAGAAAAAAAAAATATAATAAAACATGTTATGTTTGTGATCAAGTAACCACAATAAATTGGTTAAGAACAAAAAATAAAAATAATATTCGAATCAGGATCGAAGCAGGATCCCCCTGGCAACACCGTTTACGAGTTGACGCGAGGGTCAGCCATCGCAAAGCTCAACCATAATAGAGGGAACCTTACGACCCGGCCCACGACGCCGTCAACAGTTTGAACATTTTAGAAAAATAAATATGTACTTTCAGTCACAGTAGCTGCGCGCTTGAACTCTACTTCCCATCCTCGTCGAGCACTCCATACCGACAGTATACATACATGTTTTGTTACCTTCGGCCGAGGGTTAATTCATTTAGAGGCAATATGTGCCGCGATGTTTTCTAGCAAATGCGATGTTTGTACCTACCTCTGTCTGTTTACAGTTATAAAGTTTATCGTATTATTTGAAGTGCCTATTTATCAGTATTGTGTTTATTATTATCACAAATGATTTAAGTGACGCCTGTGTGATAAGGAAAGAAGCAGATGGCAACAGTCCTTTTATGTGATTTACAGCATTAGGCATAACAAATATATTATATAACCTATATTATATGGCGATATCGTTCGCGAGGAAATTAATATTGTTAAATATCTCGGGTTCTAAGATGAAACCTACTCTTTTGAGTTAGACAGAGTTAATTCATTGAAATCCGTCCAGAAAATCAAACATCCGCACACATTCATTAAACATTTGGGCATATTATTTTTCACTACACACACACACCTACTTACTATTGATTATCTTGTATCGAGGTTCGGCATGAGAACACAAGAGATTTAAATTTTCTTAACCTACTTAATAAAACAATATTAAGTTTATATGAAGAAAAATAAGCCATTAGTATGTTCAATAAAATTAAAGGATTGAATTTCAATCTAAAATAGCTTCTAGACGTCTACCTCCATGGCGTGACGTGGGTAAGCTCGCTACACCGTAGACCTCATCTCTATTCTCGGGCAAGATTGTGGTAAAGAGCAAATCCATCTTTTATTTAAAAAACAAAAACTTACTTGCACGCAAGTCGTGGACGAGTTCCACATTCTGGTCGATCTCGAAGTCTTCCTCCAAGTCAGCGCCAGCCAACCCGTACTTGCGGCCGAGGTACCTGCACATAGTCAATTTGATAAATAAATGTAAATAAATAAATATATACGGACAAATCACACATATTGAGTTAGCCCCAAAGTAAGTTCGAGACTTGTGTTATGGGATACTAACTCAACGATACTATATTTTATAACAAATACTTATATAGATAAGATAAACATCCAAGACCCAGGTCAATCTGAAAAAGTTCATTTTACATCTTGACCCGACCGGGGATCGAACCCGGGACCTCCGGTGTGGCAGTCCGGCCGAAATGACCGTTAGGCCACGGAGGTCGTTGATACAGATACATAATCACGTTTTTATCCCTAACGGGGCAGACAGAGCCAAGAGTCGTGGGACTCTAAGGCCCACGACTTTTGGCTTTAGACAGTGGGCTTATTGGTGGGAGGAATGGAGATTCAGGTATAGTTACAGGTTGCTAGCCCATCGCCTATGAGTGGAAGAATCCCCAGATAAAGCCCTTTCCCTCGATTGACTTTTACAATGTGCGCGGGAAGAGAAGCAGCTGGCATATTCTGTGTTCAACATAACCTTACATAAATACTAACTGTAAAGGTGTTTCTGAATATTACTAATTAATTGAGTAGCCAGTAATTGTGCAAGTTTGTTCACCATGTTTTCCTCGCGGTAAAGTATTAGTGACCAAGGGTAGATGAAAATGATATTATATGCGTTTCAGACCTACAGACTTTGCAATTTGTCTAGCAACTGGAAAGAGATGATGGTACCTATATAAAAGAAAGAGAAGTCGTAACCAGTTCTATATATACCTGCACCCTGCACCCTTTTCTATGCAACTAACTGCTAGAAAGCTTGCAAAGTGTGTAATGGTGGTACAGTCAGGCCACGTGATATTTGAATTTTTAACTTTACGACAACAAGAATACAGATTGTATTCTTGTAAATAGATATTGATTGATTGATGAAAAAATACAAACCTGCTTATTGGTGTGCTCTGAGCGTACTGCTTGCCATTCATCACCAGGAATGGCATCTGGCCAAAAGGAGTTTCTGAAAAAATAAAAGATATTTAAAAAAAGTTTCCTTCAGTCCAGAACTTTAAACAATATGCCCCATAGAACATAGATACCTACTTAAGTATAAAAAAATCTTCCCAATCCCAATTCAATTTACAAGATGATTCCCATAGTTATTCCTCACGTATGGTACAGCATGTTTCAATAAACGATCAATAAAATCATTGTGAGATTTAATTGTATATGTCAAAAAAGACTTTTTTTTTTGCTGGTTGGATTAGGAATCGATTCGCTAAATAGGTACCTATGTCTTTCCGATAAAAAAAAATCACCCTGTAGATTACAAGATAATTGATAATACGTATGATATCATGTACGTGTATCATATTGAAATAGGTACCGTTATGATATGATGATGAATACAATCACCTATTTTAATTTATTAAAAAAAATCCTTTCTTATTAATGTTATCAGCAATACAAGTAGTTGTTATTGAAAAATGGAGGTACATTACATGTAAAAGTAATTGTTGTTTATTGTGCTTTCATTCTTTGGATAACCGTTTTTTATTAGTAGTAGGTAGGTACTTAACTTATCTGAAATTGCATGTAAAAGTGCATTCAACAACTGACAATGATCATTCAATATAAAGAGATAATGACCACTAGTGTTCTTTGATAAACACAGAAGTCTCACAAACATCCAAACTATTGAATTTATAATATCAAAGTACCTACCAGTTTTTCATTAAAAACTAAAGTTCATTTCTTTTTCATTAAAAACTAAACATTTCTGTCTAGCGAACGATATGTGCCGTCGAGAAATTTCCTGATCCCGAAAATTTCTATCTTTGAAAATTCTCGGGAATTACTCGGGTTTTACGAAAAACCGTTCTCAAGAATATTTCCGAGAATTTCCAAGAAAGTTTCCGCTTGTTCTTTTTAAAATTTCGAGAACGGCACATCACTATATGTCTGTTATTCACATTCAGACTCTTATACAAGATAGCCAATTAGCCACCATATTAAGGAAATGCATTTCTAATTTAATAATAGTATAAGTACTCATAAAGTACCTAATAAGTACTAATATTTTCGATAGTACGCCTCTTCAATTTGAATAGGTTGTTATTTCTAGGTAAAACGAGAGAATAATCAAAGGTAAAACGATAGCTTTCGTCGGATTTATTAATTCATTCATTTCAAGCCATCAAGTGTCCCACTTCTGCCTTCTGGGCAAAGGTCTCTTTCCATTTTTTTCTACACTGTAAGAACTCTGGCCCTGTAGTGGCAGCTCAGAGGCGAGATAAAACCATAACTGAAAGTCGGATAAAAGGCAATGTCGGTGAGAGAAAATAAACAGAAACGCAACAAGGCTTTGTATCGTTAAGCACAATGCTTATTCCTGTTTTGCCAATATGTTTAAAGTATTGCTTCCTGCTTTCTTTTCTTGTTTTAACCCAAGACGGAATGATGTTTTATAGACGTGATTAAAAAGGTAGGTACCTACATAATCTTTTAATTTTCATAAATTTACGTCTTTGGAAAAATGCTGCAGTGGAGTTGTGACGCCGCCAACAACGTTTGTCTTCATTTGCTTTGGAGGCGTTTGTGAACTAATACTTGCAATGTTACAACGGGAAGTGATTTAAATTATATTATTTTTTGTCCTCTTGTAAGATCTTTTAAGTGAGCAATTGCTCAATAGGGCGTAGCGGCCCTCCCTTTTGTTCTCCTCCTCGTCCTCCTAGAGGATGGTATTGAGAGGACGCTATAAAGAGGAAACTATATACCGTAGTGCAATAAACGGTTGTCCACTTACGAGGACAAACTTGCAGGGGCAACGGAAGAACACGGAAGATTTCATGTCAATTTTATTTATTATTGTTATTGTAAAAAATAAAATCATAATTTTATGAGCTAAAACAACTAGCATTTCGAACGACCCTGCTGAGAAGCAGCGCCGAAAGAAACTCTTTAGTTTCTAACATGCCTGAAAGGCTTTCCAAATTATTATTTTTTAATCATAATAAATATGTACTAATAGGTACTTAAGCATAAACATAATTGTTTTTTACCTAATCCGTCACACTTTTTCAAAAATCTCTAAAGTCGTCGTTCAAAGCTTCTAGGCCTACAGCTATCGAGATATTATGTAGACGTCTGTACTAACCTACAGCCTACAGCGGTTCATTATTCCTAGTACATATTTTATTTTATTTTGACAGAAAACTTACAGCTTACAATTTCAACAAAACAGTAACAATAAATAAGAACAAAATAGCCAAAGTACAACAAAAGTATTTGAAAGTATAATAGACTAAGTATATTACTTACTAGGTTTAAATTCTGGCCACTTGTCTGACGGGGATCCTGTTGTCTTCGAACTCCTGGCCTCCGTAGGAGAGCAGCAGCCTGACCGGCTCACCCAGGGCTTTAACGGGGAAGTAGTAGAATTCCACCTTCGACATGGTTCTGATGGACAGAAAAATATTAGACATCGAGTAACTAAACGATATCGAGATAGGTAACTTGAATCTGAAAAGGAAGTACTAAATTAAGGTAGGTACCTCTAATGCCTCTAATTCAAAAATATAGTGTTTTTAATCCTCAAAGGCATAAAAATTAATTGAGTCGGCTTAGCCAGAGAGAAAAAAATCACTAGCTCTAAATATTATTTCAAATGTCAAAAATGTAATGTCCAGAGAGAAAAAAATCACTACGTCATGGAAGTAATAAGTACCTTTGTACAACAAGTACTTACTACTTCCATGCACTACGTTAAACGTTAAACGTAATGTCAACTGAAATTAAAAAGTATTGTTTAATACAAAGAGGATGAACCTTGGCCCAATCATAAAGGTTTTTTAATACTATTTTTAAAGTCTTTTTTGTATAACATATTTCATAATAATCTAAGCTTTTATATAAATGCGAGAGCTTGGATATTTGTTACTCAGTCACGCAAATCTACTGGACGAATTTTGATGAAATTTGACACAACTACACAAGGTTAGAATAATCTGCACACATAAGATACCTTTATCCCAAAATTCCACGGAAGTGAAGCCCAGGGGCGAAGCTCATCCATACTAATATTATAAATGCGAAAGTTTGGATGTGAGTTTGTGAATTTGTGAGTTTGTGAGGATGTTTGTTACTCAATCACGCAAAATCTACTGGACGGATTTCGATGAAATTTGGTACAGAGGTAGATAATGACCTGGAATAGCACATAGGCTACTTTTTATCCCGGGAAAAAGCACTGTCCCCGTGGGAAATTCACGCGGGCGAAGCCGCGGGCAAAAGCTAGTCCATACTAATATTATAAATGCGAAAGTTTGGATGTGAGTTTGTGAGTTTGTGAGTTTGTGAATTTGTGAGTTTGTGAGTTTGTGAGTTTGTGAGGATGTTTGTTACTCAATCACGCAAAATCTACTGGACGGATTTCGATGAAATTTGGTACAGAGGTAGATAATGACCTGGAATAGCACATAGGCTACTTTTTATCCCGGGAAAAAGCACTGTTCCCGTGGGAAATTCACGCGGGCGAAGCCGCGGGCAAAAGCTAGTATTATTATAAACTGTTATTATAAAATAGAGACAATTTACAAGTAACTAGCATCGGCCCGGGACTTTATTCCAGTGGTGATTTCGGGAAATCCTCTCTTAGTGCTCCCCTACACTCCCTAAGGAACCTACATGCCAATAATTTCAGCTTCCTACGCCCAGAAGTTTTGGCTGTGCGTTGTCTGTCAGTCAGTCAGTAACGGAAGAATTTTATACATATTGATGATTGATTGATAATAATCATTAATAATTCAACTAATATTATTTAAAAAATAATCAATTAGGTACATATTGACTATGGCATCGATTGGCTCAACAATAATTCAATTTACATCGTGAACGATGTTAATAATTTCATTAAGACGTTCAAGTTATATTCTAATCATGAATGTGTAAAAATTAAATAAACATCTCTAAAATAGGCTCTTTTATAAAAACCATAAAGTTAACTCCGATAGGACGTACCTAGCTCAGTAAAAAAAAACAATAGGTCCATATAGGTCTGTCATTTTATAAACCAAGGACAGGCAGTGACCGCAAAAAATAAGTGGAATAAAACACGTATTCCTCCTACACAAATACCTATCAGTTGGTTATTTCCGGCAGTAACATTACCAACTCGACAAACAAACAATCTTTTTTTAGATGCCAATTAGTTTAGTACCTAAGCGGTTGAGCAAATCTGCCGACAAACTGTTTCACAATTTGGCAGACCATGTGAAAACTTATTGTACCTGTTTTGTTTAATAAATAAACTTAAAAAAATGTAAGACGGTTCGATTTGGTTTTTGCATAGTCAGATTCTAAAAAACTTACCGTCTTATTAACCTTTAAAGTCATGGAACCCATTTTAGTTATATGTTGCTCTTTAAAAAAACTCACTCAACAAAAACAAAACTCGTTCAACCTGATGAGCATTTTCTGCTGACGTATACAAATTGAAGATCTGGAACATCTGATGAAAAGCTCCAAGAGACCAGCTACATTATAACATATATGGAAATGGCGCCTTAGCAAAAACCGTTCGACCTGATGAGCATTTTCTGCTGACGTATAAAAATTGAAGATCTGGAACATCTGATAAATAACCTCAAGAGACCAGCTACACTATAACATTTACGAAAATGGCGCCTTAGCAAAACTTGGTTAATCTGATGAGCATTTTCTGTAGACGTATAAAAATCGAAGTTTGGAACACAGGAAACAGTTTGGAACACAAAAAGAATTTTCATCCAAGCCAAAGTCACGCGGGCGAAGCCGCGGGCAACAGCTAGTTAATTCTATAATAAGATTTTAAATGAAATAGGTCAGTGTTCGGTAACTATTTTATGAATATCAGATCAAGAATTATCTTTAATTTTCTAAATAAATGTACCTAGTTACCTAGATAACAACGCACGGGTAGCAAATGGTTAGCAATAGCCATTATATTGTCCCTACCCTACCACATTCTAAACAAATTCTCAACAATAGAAGGCAACCAAGGCTACCGAATCACGAAATATAACCTAAGTATAGGTACAGCAACAGCTCTGAGAAATAACCTGTTTCACACTACTGGAAAACTAGATATAAACCAAAAAAAAAATGTGCAAACCATATAATTATTACGTGTGTAGATAGGTATTTCATCTAAGTGTAACTTACGTGCGTTTTTATTTGACGGTTATTGTTGGAGAAGCGACGTCCTAGAACGATTTTTGGTTAAAGACTGACTTGACTTGCGTTAGCGTTCGGAATGGAACTCTGTTGTGTAGCAACAGTCGCCGGCCGGCAAGAATACATAATCAACTAGTTGTACAAACAACAGCTCATCTGGCTGACCGAATGTAGCATTTTGGGTACTAATGCCTCGATATAAAGATCTATTTGGTGTAAATTCAATTGCGGAAGTCTGTACTGTATCGCGGCGCGAGTTTATTTCCATGGGGGCCTGGCTGTCCACGTCATTATCCAATCTTGTTTTGATATGTACCTACCTACTTATCTTTAGTTTGATAATTTGTTGTCAAGCAGGCATATGATGATAAAAGTAGATACTCAACTATCAGCCGCTTAAGTAAGGTTGAACTTAGTTCCCGTTTTTATTTCTATTAGATGCTAGCTTTTGCCCGCGGTTTCGCCCGCGTGAATTTCCAACGGGAACAGTGAATTTTCCCGGGATGAAAGGTACCCTATGTCCTTCTCAGTACTTACGTCTAACTATGTGTGTGTATGCGAAATTTCAGGAAGATTGGTTCAGTAAGTAAATCTATCTTTACTAGAGCGTGAAGAGGTACCAGAGGTACCTACCTAACCACAGAGTATATATGAAGTACCTAACAAACAAACAGATAAACAAACAAACTCACGTTCGTATTTATAATATTAGTTAGGATTCTTTTAAAACCCATTGGGATTAATTTTTAGTTCTTTTTTTAACGCAAGCATGGACATTAATTTTTTTTTTTAATCTTTTTTTTAAAAGCCTGTCGTTCTGTCTGTTAGCTATAAACATAAAAATTCCTTTCATCTGGTGTTCACCAATTTAAGGGGTTATTCATGAAGAAAGTTTTAGTGAACAATTTACGCGAGTGAAGTCGGCGCGCAATAGCTATATTCAAAGAAAATAAACACGACATGATGACGTGTTCGTAAAAGTGACGTAGTTAGTAAATCGCACCCCCTTATCGTCCGAATGATATTAAAGTTCTAAGATAATTTATAGATACATAAATAATGGAAAACACAATTTCATAATGTTGTGAAACAGATTTATAGGGTTCGGAAGGGTTATGATAAACATTATGAACTCGTAGCTAGTTATCGCCCGCTGCTTTTCCCTCTCTCGTCCATTTTTGTACATGCACAGATTTTAATACATATCAATCGTTAGAATCTTTAAATAGGTAATTATTTTTCTAGATGTAAAGAAGTCTATTTGTAACCCTTGACCCAAAAAGAGGGGTGTTGTAAGTTTGATTGACGTGTCTGTGTATTTGTACGTCTGTCTGTGGTATCGTAGCTGATAAACCGATTTTGATCTAGATTTTTTGTTTGAAATGTGACTTAATGAGAGTGTTCTTAACCATGATTCATGGAAATTGGTTCAGCCGTTTAGGCGTAATCAGTATTTTTTCAACGTGAAGTCGGGGGTTTTGTAAATGTTTTATTTACCTACTAAGTAGTTTATTATATTTTGAGATTAATACGTAGGTACCTATAGAAAAGGTACTACCAAGTTATGATCTACTTACATACAATATAATATCTACCAATCTACGACTAACAGCTTCCGCGTTTCAGACAAAAATAATAACGTAAAAGTCTGTCTGCTAATTTTGATTTAATTTGGTATAGAGATAGTTAAGGGGGGTTAGGCGGTCAGCGAAAATTTATATGAAGCGGCTGAGGCGGGGGGGGGGACGCCCCGGTTGCGCGCCATTCACATTTTTATCAAAAAGTTAATAGAAAAGTTTAGTTTTTCAAAAATTTAAATCAGTCACGAAATCGAAAAGGTAAAATACCTTTGTGTTGGTGATTTTAAAACATTTTTTATTATAAAACACGGATGTTATCTGAATTCATATGAAATTTTAGAGGTAACTTCAGGATTTTTTTCTATCGAGCAAAATTTTTCCCATCGTGTTTTGGAAACAGTCCTCCCTTTAAACATACGTTCTACAATACATATCAGAAATTTCAGGGCGAAAACTCTTCAATTCTTTAAACAGCAGCTTATAGAAAACAGCCAATATTGCCGTTTTCACTTACTGAGAGCCCTTAAAGACCCGAGGCTTTGCCCGAGGTCAAAAATAGACATTTTTTTTATTGAATAGAAGGCTGAAAGAAGGGATGAAAGTTGTAGGTTCTTTGCCGCAGGTGGAGCCCCGCAGCAACAATGATTAGTAATTGGAACGTATGACGTATTTTTTTTCGGTCGATTGGAAACGATTTCACAATTTTATGAAACCGACAACGCATCATACAGTGCGACAACGATCATATTGAACGTGGGGGAGGCGCCACTAGACGAAGTACCTCTCGGTAAACTGTAATGACGATATTAGTTCATTTTTTGGCCACATTCATATCGGACGGTACTCTAATTTAGGCCAGTTGGGGAGTCGTCAAGGCCGAGATCCCCCGCGATGGGTGTGTCATTCATCCACAAACAGATGTGAATATCAATAGGTACTAAAAGAAAACTGTTTTAACCTAGGTTCTTATATACTTATGTAGATAATGCAAGTACTTAGGTACCAAATACTTATATGCTTTCCATTTGCATATGTACTATATCATATTGTACCGGGATTTCCCGGGTCTATACACTACTACCTACCTACGTAGGTAGTAGTGTATAGACCCGGGAAATCCCGGTACTGAAAATCCCGGGATTTCCCGGTTTTTTGCGGCGGCAATAGAACCGGGAATTAAAATACAAGAACCGGGATTTTCGGTACTTTCGGGATTTTTTATTTTTTACTAGCTTTCGCCCGCGGCTTCGCCCGCGTGATTTTCCCACGGGAACCGGACCTTTTCCCGCGATGAAAGGTACCCTATGTCCATCTCCGTACTTCTAACTATGTGTATACAAAATTTCAGAAAGATTGGTTCAGTAGATAAATCGTGAAGAGGTAACAAACAAACAAACAAACTCACTTTCACTTTCATAATATTAGTTAGGACTAAAGATAGGTTTGCTGTTGACCACAATCTTGCCCGAGGATAGAAATGAGGTCAAACTACTATTCAAATCGTAAATTGACATAATTAAAAACAGCATAGAACTCATTGTTAGTTTTTGTAATCAACTGAAATTTATACCCTCATAGCTCATACGGATTAATCCGTATAAATATATTGCAATTGACAACACGACAAAAAAATTACATGCCTTTTTTAATTTTTTTTTGGATAGAGGGGAATAAAAAAATCGACCCATATCTTTTAGTTTTTTTTTTGGACTTGTATTTACTGAGATATAAATTTTTGAAAAAATTATTTATTTTTCCGGAAGTGACGAAACGCTGAGACCAGTTTGAAAAACGATATCTTTGCTTCACTTCGCTTAGTTTCCGGAAAAAAAATATCAATGACTGACAGAAGAAAAAAATTTAAAAATAACCTAAAATGAAAAACTTCAAAACAATATTTTTGTAAACAACACACAGCAAAAAGAAACAATAACAGTGCGTTTTTGTGTGAACTTGGTGTGGCGTTATGGGACTGTGGCTTCATGGTGATCTGTGGTACCTATTATAGGGGCCTCACCAAAAGTAGAAGATAGAAATAAAATATGTCCATGGAAAGCTTATTGAGCTTTATTGAGCTAAATTCTGTAGTGTACAAAGCATCGAGATATTATGTACTAACGCACGTACAAAGCAACAGATATTGCTGTAAATGCAACCAGCAAACAAAGAAACTGGCTTATTTGTATTGCAAACCCAAAGTTTGAAGAAAATAAAACATACTTAATAAAGATATTGGCGCAGTAGTTATGATTAACCATATATTTAGAATCTTCAAAGTGCTGTGAACTTCTGGCAACGGGACATTAAAAGAATATTATCAAATGTCAATAAGTTTAAGCAGGTATATACTTACTTATGTAAAAAATATAATTCATTTTCCCCTAAATATCAAGTTTTATTAATATAACCCCTGACATGATTAGGTATCCAATCTTAAGACATTTCTTTCTGCTTTTCAAAATAAAATGTATGACTTTTTTGAAAATGTAAGTTAAACCATTCAGTCTGTTGAGCCCTAAGAGTATAAAATCAATATGTTTTATCAGCCTATAAAGTTATTATACAATACCTGACAGAGCTTATGCCATAGCGATTGGTTGCTCACTTGCACCAGTGTCTATTCATTCATTCTTTTAGGAATCATAAACATATTATATTTCCATCAGAAATAATAACTTTGTTTCAGCTGTTCAATGTTTGAGTAGGTAACAAACATCTCGACTTGCATGTATAGATGATATTTCATACTGTTGTCACAATATTAATTTTAAACTGAGTTCACGGGGATCCCCTTACAGAATATTGTGTGAATCTATCATGGATCTATATCCACACAGTTTATATAGTATTTGGCAATATTGTTGTTATTAAAATGTCATGTCTTGATCTTGTGTAAGCAAAGAATAAACTTCTTAAGATTTTAACACTCTTTTTTTCTAGTAATAAATATAGGCAAATAAAATAAAGCAAGTTAAAGATTTATTTCTCAAAAGGAAAAGTTTAGTAACATAAAATTTTAAATTTCTTTTTTAACACCTGCATCATCGGCACAGTTGACCAACTTATGGTATAATGCGGCTTCAAAAACTTGAATAATCTCAATCTTTCAAGTTCTTTGGAGGCTGATCTGATATTTCTCTACATAGTCTTCAACCTGAAATAAAACAAATAATAAATATTAGTATAGGTATGACTGTTATTAACAAGTTCAACTGAAAATGATTCAACTTTTATGATTACGGTATATTAACTTAGTTTTCTATTTAGTTTGTGGGTATATTGAACATAGAGCAAGACGGAATAGCGTTATAATATATATATATAATCTAATTTATCTTTGATTTTTGTGTGCCAAATGGCGCAGCATGCAGAACTGTATTTTATAATTTTAAGATTATGTACTCATGTCTGACAAAAAATAAATGAATTATGAATTTCCCACTGAAACAGTACTTTTTCCCGAAATGAAAGGTACTGTATGTCCTTCTCAGTACTTCTAACTAAAATGTGTATGCAAAATTTCAAGATTGGTTCAGTAGATAAAGTTTGAAGAGGTAACAAACAAACTCACTTTCGCATTTATAATATTAGTTAGGAAGTTAGGATTCATGAGGTGGTTTAGGTAAGTACTTACGATAATATGATCCTCGCATTTATATTGGACGTGGGCACATCAGAACGACCAGCTTAACGATTCAAAGGAACCCTTTAAACCATTATTGCATACAATCGTCGTCGAACTTTTTCTCTATGTTGTCTTGTTACAAAGCATTAGGTACAGAAACTTAATTGGTTTCCAAGATTTTTCCTCATTGTCCATTTTTTAATAAGAGAGTTATTAGAAAGTATGAGGGAACCAAAACAAAACAATTTTAAAAGTTTGATTTGCTATGTAATAATATGATTGATTTCGTTGATCTTTGGATTTCATTGTTGAACTTTGAGTGACCAAACTGTGTTGCCAAATCAGTTTTATTAAAGTAACTAAAATTATTTCAGAATGTAGGTAGTTTTACTAAAACTGAAGCTAATGTTAGCTTATATACCCATTTTATACTTAAATCACTAAAATGTATGGAGCATCAGTTGTCAACAGTAGCCAAAATGTATAAAATGTATTTTTTTTTAGTAGCTCGACATTACTCAAAATAGTCAGATGTAGCAACAAAGTAGCTAAAGTGGCAATACTGAAAGCGAATCGGGAAGTAATCAATGTCATCTGTCAACTGCCAAACACTCTCTATTGAAGTTTTATACTTTTTTTGCGGGTGACGATGTGGGCAAAGAAATAACGAATCGAAACTGGTCGAGATGTGACGTCACACACAGGTTTTTCAATTTTATTTTTTTTCTCCGTAAATACTGAATTTAAAATTCTTAAATTATTTTTCCCGTACTCCACAAGAGGTAATCTAGAAATGGTATTTTTATTTTGACTATTTATTTTTTTGTCGTGTTGTCAATTGGCATCACTGACGCTATGCGCGGTGAGTGCAGGAACAGAAATCCAAAAGATTCGGAAGGACTGATGTTAGATCGAGGTGGCTCTTTTCGAGAATGGAGGCGATCGTTGGTGACATTTATAACAAGTTTATGGTCATCTTCTGAGTGTTTTTTTTTCTTGATTGTTGAAATTAGATGGCGTTTAAGTGATGTAACTTTTGACACGTTGATCTTTTTAAGGACATATATTACAAAGAAAAAAAATCTTTCAAAAAGACCAAATAGTTTATCTGTGATTGCTAGATTTTTTTTTGATTATTGTTTTTATTGAATATATTTCTTTTTAATATTATTTGTAATTTTATTGTAGCTGAGGGTTCATACTTCAATTATAGTCTGGTTTTAAATGGATAATTTATGAATATACTAAGTTTTACTGTTGCTAAAGGCTGATTGTTATTTACCTAGTCATTATTTATAAAAAAAAAAAAATATTGTTGAAAAAAAATTGAAAGTACCGAAAATCCCGGTTCCAGCATAGTCCGGTACCGAAAATCCCGGTTCCTTGAAACATATCCGGTTCTCTATACACTAGTAGGTAGGTACCTACCTAAGTAATATTAATTATATGGTTTCATACAGAAAGAAAGTTTATTGGCAGAAGACAGGCATACATGGAAATTACTCTACCGACAAGAACGAAATTCTTAAATTTATTGATTGATTGATTGGTTTCATAAAAATATTATAATAGATTACCTATTCTATAGGGAACTATAGATACAATACTTAGGTACGTAGGTACAGTACTTAGTTCCATTATGTTGGTACATACGTTTTTTTTCTAGCTATCTACAGCTACAGTTTGTCTAGAAAGTCGTGACATTAATGTTCGAAGAACTAACATTGATGATGTGTCTGGCAACACCAAACAAATGTACATCAGCTGTCAATGCTGTCAACAAAATTGAATCATTTTAGTTTTGTATTTTTATTGTTTTGAATAAACTGCAATAAATTAAGACCAAACTACGCAGAAAAGTTACGTTACGATACGTTAAGTTGTAAGTAGGTCATATTGTAGTATGACCATAAATTTTTGATACATTATTATGGTACATCTCAGTCCATTCGGGTTTTTCTACCAATTAAATTTATTGGATTAATTGCTTCATGTAAATAGGTATTGTTTCTATTCTATTACAATTTTTTTTACTTTTTTTTAGGAAAACCAAAGGGTACAGTCGACTAAGCAACTTGTTAAAGAGGCCTTCAACGCTATCACATCTGAATATGGAAAAATTGCTGCCATTACGTCGAGACGCTCGAAAAAGAGTACTATGAACGAGGATGTTACCTGTATCTAGATATAGACGAATTGATTGTTCGCTTAGACGATATGAAAGCGGCAACAAAACGTTTCTTGTTGTTGAATATTTGGAATCCGATGATGAGTGAAAGTGATCAATCTTAGTATTTTAACTATAAAAACATTTATCATCACCGTGATCGCCTTCCATGACCCACTGCTGGGTATAAGCCTCCTTTTGCCTCAAACATTATTCTGGTAAAATAAAAAATGTTTAGTACAACTTTTCATAAATATGCAGAGGTACCTACTTACTGTAAATAAAACGGAAACAATATAACTGTATAATGTGTTTTATTTATTAACTCACTTTACCGCCAGCTGCCTTTTTACGTGACCTCAGAACAATAAGATCGGGAATAGAAATGAACGCAAGTCTCAATACAAAAAAGTCTGCCACTTACGGTGGGGGGAAAGCTGCGCGCCCAATAGCCAGTGCTTGAATGTATCGATGTTGAATAGTCGATAAAACGTCGATAACATTCTAGAATGTTACGAGGTTGGTTTCATAGTTTTATACTATGGGTAACAAAATATATATAACACTAGCTTTTGCCCGTGGCTTTGCCCACGTGAATATATTTTAGAGATTTTTATTTTTCACGAACGATCCTTAAATGTTTCCGAGATAAAGACTATCCTATGTTGGGTTACTCAGAGGGCTCAGTTACTCTATGACTTCCTTACAATAGTGAATTACGCGTGGACGAAGGTCGCGGGCACAATCTAGGATTAGTATTTTGTGTATTGATGGAGATAGAAAAATTGTAGAACAAGTTACATATTTAATTCCTATACAAGCAATAAAAAATAAACACCTTGGACAATTTCAAGGTTGGTATGGCATTCTGTTTTAATTTTCTTTTATTGTTTGACTGTATTATAAAACAGGGACTTTCAAAATGTTGGGAACATACTGTGCTAGTACGTTTAGGAGTCTATTTAGTGTCATTCCCACAAGCTTGTATCCACACAGTCCTATTTACTACGTCTTTAGGGAAACTGAAAAACACCTACGCATAGAATACAAACTAAAACACAAAAAAACGAGCCCCTCTGGCATGATAGGCTATCAATACTGTTTAATGAGTTTCTGTCGGAATTTCTTCCCAGCGAGTCAAGTCGTCATAAAATGTTAGTAGTTTGTAGCTTTGGATTTGTAATATGATACAGTTTATCACGTACAAAAAAGTATCCTATTCACGATTAATTTGATTGTGTATTAAGCATACTTATATTAAATATTTACTTTATTTTTTTTGATTAACGAGTTTAAAAAATTTACTAACGTAAATGCATTCGAAGGTATATCGATTCTTAAAAACCTACCAGGAAAAATATTAACAACTAGAATAACGTTATTTTACTCTTTCGGTGTTTCCTAAAAATTAAGAAATACTTAAATATCGATTAGGATAGTATAAGATTATGTTTTTATATTTAGTAAATTCGACGAAAGCAGAACTATTATTGTTGTATTATAAACTTGCTAATAATTTGACGACCACCATGACCCAACAACGGTCATCACGCCGCCGAACTGTCTCACCGGAGGTCCCCCGGGTTCGATCCCCTGTCGGGTCAAAATGGAAAATGATCTTTTACATATTGGCCTGGGTTTTAGATGTTTATCTACATATGCTCCTATTTGTTATAAAATATTTTTTCGTTGAGTTAGTTTCCCGTAACACTAGTCTTAAACTTATTTTGGAGCTAACTCAATCTGTATGATTTGTCTGTGCGTTTGTAGTAGTGTAAATATATATTTATTTATTATTTAGTAGCTACACCCCGGGGATTCCCAAGAAAAAGTACCCTATGTGCTATTTTCGGTATTTTTCTACCCGTGTACCAAATTTCATCAAAATCCGCCCAGTAGATTTTGCGTGCTTGATTAACAAACATCCTGACAAACTCACATCCAAATCTCACATTTATTATATTACTTAGTATGATTTATTTATTATTGAGTACAATAAACAACAAAGTATTTTTAAATAGAAGTAAACTCCGATATTTCTTTAATATCAAAATTTACTCCAATTAATGGTAATTGGGGAGGAAGATGAGATTTATAGGCAACACTGTCGTTGATGATGTCTTTGTTGTTTTTCGCTAATTTCGTGTATTTTTTTAACAAAATTTAAACAAAATAACAATCACAGGTGAAATGTTATATTGTTTTTTTGAAGATTAGAGGTATGTGACCCTTTTTTTGCACTCCGAAACACTGCAACTCGGCGTTTTTGTTAGAGATTATCACGCGCACTCTGCAAGTAGTCGAATGGCGGCCATTGGCCGACAAATTAGTTTTGTATAACGAGTATGAGCGTGCTCTTGTACCTTTTCCAGAGAGGAAATGACTGTAATGGCCAATCCATTGGTATTTAATCTGAGTACGTGACGGCAACTATAATACTTTTCATAAGCTACTGTAAATAAAACGGAAACAACATGATTGTATGTGTCTTATTTATTAACTCACTTTACTTGAACGAACTGCTAGTATCAAAACAATTTTGGTCACACTATAAAGGCTAGCTAGACTGTAACTTGTAGAATCAAAGGCCCTGTTGCGATTCACAACATCACGTCTTGTGTCTAATTATATAGAAAAAGTAAAATGTCAATGTCGTCAATGTCATAACTGCAATGCAAATGTCAATAAGATATTTTCAAGAAAAAAAGTTTATTTGAGTTTGATTTCAATCTGTACCTATTAATCTTTTGTTTTGTATGTTTTTATTATATACAAACGAATTGGGCAATTTTATTAACATATTTCATTTGCTTTATAAATATGAGCCAACGTAGAGCAAATAGGTCGACTGCTGAGTCCGAAGAATCAGTGGACGAAGACGCAGTGAATGAGTGCGTTCGCTTCATAGTTTGCCGGGAAGGAAGCAAAATTCCTATCAAGCGAGCTGAAATCATGAAACATTTGAGCGCCACAACTCAGACTCCTGGGAACCAAGTCAAAAGTGTTCTGGTTGAAGCGAACAAAATACTGAAAAAGGTGAATGTTCTATTTTAACATGACTGCAAATAGCATAGTAATAAAATATAGCCAAGGCTCAGGCCTTTGCTACTAGTAGACTACTAGGCCTATACTAGAATATTATGTTTATTGCAGAGCTACCAATGTTCAGTAGGTACTTCAATAGATTCCGTATTATATACAAAAGAGATTACTGCCAAGAAAATATAAAAAAGTTAGAGAGTGTATGGCGAGCCTTGCATTTTCCGAAGTATATAATGAATCCGATCTAAATATACGCATACAGTGAATTCCAGAAGCTGATTTCGTTATTTTATGATTTGTGTTTTCCCTTAATAAAAGTAAAAATTTCTACAATTATCCAGAAAAAAAATGGATAAGTAAAGGTCTTCGGGTGAGTTGTAAAACAAAAAGAGCTCTTCGTTACAAGTATTATTCGGACAAATCAAGTACAAATCTAATAAAATATAAAAAATACAATAGACTTTTACGGTGTTGTATAAATGCGTCTGTAAAAAATTATAACTATAAGTATATTGAAAACTCTAATAATAAATGTAAAGCTTCATGGAATTTGATTAAAACAGAAACAGAAACAACAAGAAAACTCGAATACATAAATAATATTAAATTTAATAAACAAATTACTACGGATCCAAATGAGATAGCCAATATCTTCAATGAATATCTAATTAATCTAACTAACAAAGAAAACAAGACACATGCTACATGCAAGGCAAGCAATTGTAACAGTATATTCCTTTGACCCATCGATGAGCATGACACTTATAAAATTATTATGTCCCTAAAGAACACAAATGCTGTAGGATGGGATGAATGAGATAGCGACGAAAGTTCTGAAAGCATGCTCTAGGGAACTGGCCCCTGTATTGGCATACCTGATCAATCTATCTTTTTCAGAGGGATATTTTCCCACACTACTCAAGGAATCAATCGTAAAACCAATTTTTTAAAAAGGCGATAAGACCGACATCAGTAATTTCCGACCCATAACGTTGAACTCTATTATATCGAAGGTTTTTGAAATTGCGTTTCAAGCTCAAGCACTAGATTTCTTTAATAAACATAAAATATTGAGAGATGAGCAACACGGTTTTAGAAAAGGGAAATCAACTACCCTCGCTGCTTTCAACCTTGTTTCTCAAATTGTTGATAGTATGGATAGTGGGCATGCAACTACAGTAGTATTTTTCGACATGACCTGAGCATTCGATCTGGTATCTCATGATCGACTTTTAGAAAAACTAGAAAAATATGGTATCAGAGGCCTGGCACTCATGTGGATAACCTCCTATTTAAGTGATCGGTCACAATGTGTCCAAATAGCTAATCTAGATAAAAATAGAGAGGTTAAAGTATGCCAATCCTCATCTAAAATTAATAGATTTGGAGTCCCACAGGGTAGTGTACTAGGCCATTTATATTTACATAAATGACCTACCGGAAATTACACCACACCCTTGTATTTTATATGCCGATGACATTTCTATTATTATCAAATCCGCAAACAAAACTGACATTATAAATACAATTGACATAGTAAATAATTGGCTTGAAAATAATAATTTACAAATAAATTTTACAAAGACTAATATAATTCAATTCCATTTTTATCAATCACATCGTAATAGACTAATATTAAATTATAATGATCAAATTCTCTCGGACATAAATAAAACAACTTTTCTAGGCCTTGTGCTGGACAAACACTGTGATTGGAAAGCCCATGTTGAACAAGTCTGTAAGAAATTAAATCGATTCGTATATGTACTGTATCGATTGTCAAAAACTCAAAGCACATTGTTGTCTGCATATCACGGTTATGTAAGCTCTGTTCTCAAGTATGGTCTAATATTGTGGGGTAACTCGACAGAGGTAAATAAGGCATTCATTGTACAGAAAAAGTGCATAAGAGCTATGTGTGGATTAGCCCCATGGCATTCTTGTAGACCCTTGTTTAAGAAACTTGGTCTTCTTACTCTACCCTGCTTGTACATTCTTGAACTAAGTAAATTTGTAAAAATAAACCCAGAATTATTCGTAAGGGCCAGAGACATAAATCATAGAAACACTAGAAATTCAGATAGGCTAGTTTTACCGAAAGTCCCTCGAACGGCTTTATACCAAAAAAGCTGATATGCAATGTGTATTAAAGTGTTTAATGCCCTTCCTAAGGATATAAAGTCACTTCCGACGAAAAAATTTGTAAAGAAAACTAAAGAATGGCTTATAGAGGGTTGCTTCTACACAGTTAAAAGAGTTTTTGGAAAGAGACGATATACGAAAATTATGATGATTATATGTATTGTATATATTTGCATGCTATTTAAAAAGCAGAACATGTATTAGCACCTACATAATTACTGTAACACCTTTTACTACCATGTTTTATGGCAAATAAATGAATTATGAATAATTATTATGAATTATTGGGTGCTTTAACTAGACAAGTTTAAAGCCTACAATAACCAATTATTGACTTATCTTTCTAGGTTTACGGGTACAAACTGGTGCAAGTAGAAGCAAAAAGTGGCATACAGTACATAGTAGTTTTAGACGAAGAATGTGAGTCACTGACACCGTCTTGTACTGACCTTCTGCAAAGAAGGATGTTGGTGGCAGCACTAATGCACATATATATGACAGGAGGACCTGTCAAGGAAGGTACTAATCCTTTCTCAATTTTATGGACATATTGATTCAGAATCAAAAATTTCATCAGAATCAGCTCAGTTTAGGTGTAATCAACATCAAAATTTAAAATATTAGTAATGTTAGATTTAAAATTTATATTCCAGATGATATGTGGAAATTTCTGTCTGAAGCAGGCCTGATGGAGGAAAATGACCATGCATCCAGGAAAATTCTTACACACACATTTACAAGACAAATGTACTTGCACTATTCAAAGGTAACCATGACCATTCTTCTTATTTCTGAATTATCATTTTGGAACAGATTGACACGTTGGTGCAGAGTTGATACAAATGGGGTTAGCGCATTTGATTAACAACATTATTCCATTGTCTTAATCAGTTTGGTTGCACCCTAAAACCTCTTTCATTCATATCAAGTGTGTTATTGCAAAGCAACACTGGTGTCAGATTTTTCCTAAGTAGCCTTAAGACATGAGACATGACATGATATTCTAGCGGCAGTGAAGCCTCAGGGCCCAGCTAGTACCTAATAAATAAAAAAAATATTTTTTATAGTGATTATTAATACAGAAACTCATGCGTGTTGTTAGCTGACTAGTTTCGACTTCATATGGAAGTCATTTTCAAGCACACGCGCGCCCACACACACACACACACACGCGAGCACACCACACATGCACTCGAGAGTATCCTTATAAGCACTATGACTATTTTTTAATAACTCATGTAATAATTTTTCAGGTTGGTGATGGGGAGCTAGCAAGACATGTGTTTGAGTGGGGCCAGCGAGCTGTGGAAGAAGTGCCCAAGCTTTACCTGCTAAATAAGATGGCAGAGGTAATTTCAGTTTGCAGGCATTGCATATAATAGTCATTACATACATACACAGAATCACGTCTTTATCCCTTGCGGGGTAGACAGAGCCAAGAGTCGTGAGACTCGAAGGCCACGCTTAGCTGAATAGTGGGCTCTCTGATGGAATGGAGATTCAGGTATAGTGACAGGTTGCTAGCCCATCGCCTATGAGTGGAGGAATCCCCAGGTTAAAGCCCTTTCCCTCGATTAACTTTACCAACATGCGCGGGAAGAAAAGCAGCTGGCACATTCTATGTTTTTTCTTTGCTCCCAGACCAGCATGGAAGCAATATTCATTAGTCATTATTTATAATGTAAAACAGTGGATGTTGATGCTTCTTGACGGCATTGTGATATATTCCACCGTAAACTACTTGATATAGATGTGCAAAACATCTTTATGGTTATTGGATGTGATGAATTTTTTGTAAAACAATTTACTTTTCTAGGCTTTTAACAAAACCCCTGAACATTGGTGCGAGCAATACAAGGAGGCTATGGAAGAAGGATCATCGTAGCGGCTCCTGTCTGCTGATTGGCTGATACCGGCCCTCCCCTCCCACCGCACGCAACTACAAGGACGACTAAAGACTTTGCGCCCTCAATGAAAAGCAGTAAAGTTCAATTTTGCTCGACTTTTTCTGTACTGTAGGTGTGTAACATTCATTTTATTATTCGCTTTTGTTAATGTTATGTAGTGTCAACCTTTTTATTTCTTTTGGTTATTGTTAAAATGCTTGTGTACTTAGTTTAAAGTCGCTGTGTATTTTTGAATAGCAATAAGTTTAGTAGTTTTAAACACTTTACCTTTACTTTTAAATACACATTTGATAGTATTCATATTACAATTGAATATATCAAATGTAATGTATATTAAAAATGTTGCTAAAATTCACATGACCACATCCCTGAAAGTCAAGATTTGAAATCGGCAACTATTATTACTTTGTTGTTACGATAATGTTAAGTGTTTTTTGATGACTAAAAATGACAAATAAAAATATATGAAAGCTAAACCTTTTTAGATTTATTCCCGATGAGTCATACCAAGATTAGTAACACTGTGACTGAAAGGGAAAAAAAGTATTGATGAGTCACAGTCTTACTCATTGCAACTAATGTTTTTCCCAATGAGTCACACTCTTACTCATCGGTACTTTGAATTCCCGTTGAGTAACACTGTTACTAAACGAAACTCTGTAATCCCGTTGAGTATCAGAAATTAAAGATAACAATTGAATTTAAAGTACATATTGTATATTGTAATATACCTACTAGTGTATAGAGAACCGGATAATATGTTTCAAGGAACCGAGATTTTCGGTACTGGACTATGCTGGAACCGGGATTCCCGGGATTTTCGGTACTTATTTTTTTTTTCAACCATATATAATTTATCTTTTATTATATAATTTAATATTAATGACTAATTAACAATCAGCCGTTAGCAATAGTAAAACTTTGTATTCATTAATTATTCAGTTAAAACCAGACTATAATCGAAAGTATTCTTAATTAACGCCGTGAAGATAATAGGAACCCTTAGCTACAATAAAATTACAAATAAAATTAAAATCAAATAATAATCAAATTATGATTAACATATAACAATCAAATAAAATCTAGAGATCACAAATAATCTATTTGGTCTTTTTGAAAGCTTTTTTTTCTTTGTAATATATGTCCTCAAATCTAAGTCCGCGATCTAATTTTATTACACCGCAGCGCAGGCCAACGCAACGGAAGTAAAAATCCTTTCTGGCTCAACACTGGTGGATGGAACACTCAGAAGATGACCATAAACTTGTGATAAATGTCGCTAACGATCACCTCCATTCTCGAAAAGAGCCACCTCGAATTTTACATTTGTTTCGAGGTCGTCATTCTGCGTCGATCTAACATCCTTCCGAATCACCACAGAGTTCTGCTCGTGCATCGTACGCCGTGCATAGCGTCAGTGTTGTCAACTGCCATATATCGGAATTGTCCGTATAAACTCTCTCTCTCTCTCTCTCAGCCGAAAGACGTCCACTTCTGGACAAAGGCCTCCCCCAAGGATAAACGTAAAAACGAAACTATGAGGGTATAAATATCAGCTGATTCCAAAACCAAACATTGAGTTCTATACGGTTTTTAATGATGTCAGTTAATGATTTGAATAATAATATAAGAAGGCTGACAACTTGGATGCTTTCACATATATCTTTATAAACTTGTGTGTTGCACAGCCAGTTGGCGAGCCAAATAAATAAAAAATCCCGAAAGTACCGAAAATCCCGGTTCTTGTATTTTAATTCCCGGTTCTAGTACCGCTACAAAAAAAAAACCGGGGAATCCCGGGATTTTCAGTACCGGGATTTGCCGGTTCTATACACTAATACCTACATTGTGATTTTATTATTTATTTGGAATCAAAGAAGAAACGAAATAGGAAGACAATATGCAGAGATGTGTTTATCCAAGAGGCGCAGATGGCCTTAATAGAAGGTTCTATTACAGTAGGACACTGTCTAGAAATGTTGCGTCATTAGAACGATTTTTTTTAATAGTCTGGTTTATGCAACTTATTTTTTAAACATTAGTTTATAAGATTGATTGTGATATTTTAAATTGTTGAATGTTGCGTCATTAGACGAAAACATTTTTTTTAATAGTCTGATATTTGTGACTTTTTTTTAAACATTAGTTGATAAGATTGATTGTGATATTTTAAATTGTTGATTGTTGTCTATTTTGGTTGATAGTTTTTATTTTTAAATTTCGATATGCCTACATTTGAATAATAGGTGTTAAGATTGCTTGAGAAATTTTAAAATTGTTGATTGTTGTCTATTTTTGTGGATTGTTTCGAGGGATTAAGGCAATGACATTCTGTTCATGTGTATTAGAATGTCATTGGATTAAGGCAATAATTGTAATGTTTTAAAATTTTAGATTATTGTAAGTTTGATTGTGATATTATTAAAGTACAGTATTTTTTAAACAATTATTCTTTCAATACTGTTTGTTTATATTAAAAAGTTGACCTCAACAGCTCCCATAATAATCAGAGACTAAATGTGCTCTTAAAATATTTTCAGTATATTTCTTTATAATTAAGAAAGTAAAAACATCTGTTACATTTTTCCTTATTATCTTACATAAATAATACATCTATTAAAAATTCCAATTTGTTTCAATTTGTTTTCCGAATGTTATTACATTGCTTCCTATTCTGTAAAACATAATCACATGTGGGTTTATTACATTACAATATATGTACAATAATTTAATATTTTCAATTGTTTGTATTTAATTTCTGATACTCAGCGGGAATACAGTGTCTCGTTTAGTAACAGTGTTACTCAACGGGAATATAGAGTGCCGATGAGTAAGAGTGTGACTCATTTGGAAAAACATCAGTTGCAATGAGTAAGACTGTGACTCATTGATACTTTTTTTCCCTTTGAGTCTCAGTGTTACTAATCTTGGTATGACTCATCGGGAATAAACCCTCAAGTGTTATGTACTCTCAATATTTGATGTTTTTATGAATGAAAATAGTAGATTTGAAAAAATCACTTTAATTAAAGAAAGACGTAACGAAACAATGTCTTAATGAACAATATTTTTAAAGTAAAAAAGAGATTATTAGTTCACTTATGTATGGCGCAACTTTTTGCCTTCAGATTAAATGTAACAAAAAAACATACTTAAGAATGAATAAAATAAAACCATAAAAAAAACTCTTAGTTCACTCATGGCGCAACTTTTTTCTTTTAGATCAAATATAACAAAAACATACTTAAGAAAAAAAAAACATTTACTTAGAACCTACAAAAAAAAGTTCCATGAACTTTACAATAATGATACTTTGATATCATTTGTTTGCTTAACAATAATCAAAAAAGTTTCTAACAAAACAATTTTTTCATACAATAAAGTTATTAAACTATAACAGACAGTATCGTACTATGGAGATAATTGACTGGTTTTACTAAATCTCTATAACTGTACTTAGTTATCAGTTGTCCATCCCCAATCGTACATTGCATGGACGACATGGAAGCTTACGAAACTAGCCGATTACTAGTAGATTTTTAATACTGTTGGATACTGAAACTTCACTTTTTAAACTACTTATTTCAAACATCATAATCTAATTAAAAAAGTACAAAAAGAAAATAAGAGCAAAGTTTTACATATGCTCTGCCAAAACCATGTTATTCAATTTCTTATTTAACACATATGCGTGAAGGCATCCTAGCCTCTTATATACCACTTCATATTCATCAGAAAACGGTACACTTTGCAAATCGTTTAAAAGTTTGTACATCTTTTCAAAACATTGCTTCACTGGAGTACCCAGAACTATACTTAACTCAATGTTCAAACTCGCAATCACATCTTTCTTGACTCTGTCTGATAATTTTGCGTTTTTATTAATTTTTTTCCATTCTTTAGGGCTGGCGGTGCACACAAAACATGAACAAACTGTATGACATTCAAGATACATGGTTATTTTCCTCTCGTTTTTTGATAGCTCATTCTCCAGCCAGTGAAATCTGTAAATAAAAAATAAGGTTAACATTTAGACTGGTGACCACTTCTCAACTTTTGAATGTTAAGCTTAAATTATATTAAAAACAAGCTGCATCCCCAGTGGTTCTCTGTATGAGATTATCCAGAAAATCCTTCAATCAGGCTTTTTTTTTATCTATCTTTTGTTGAGGCTTCAGTCGCATGATGCGACTATGCCAACCACATAGGGAACTTCCGAGTTGACTTCTCTTTGAGCCATCACAACTCCAGAAGGAGTATATAGATTTGGCCTCTTGTGACAATGGTTTGCTCACCATTATCCAATCGGGCATAATAATTATTTAAAAACAAAATTCTTTCAACAGATTAGTCTAGATAAAACAAAAATTCTAATAAACTCCTGCACCTGACATTAGTATATTGGATTTATACTTACACATGTGTAACTGTCAGTTCAGTACCAGCTTTAATATTTTTCAAAGTAAACAATGCCATAGTATTGTTAATAGTCACTTTCTGAAGATTTGGTACGCAGCAATGTTTCAATTTCCCTATAAACGGAAACAGCCCCCGGTGTCCGTTTGTGTGTGCTCTAACTGAGTCATTGTCGTTAACATCTGTTATGAGAATTAGAGGTGTGGTGCGACCAAATAAACCCAAATGCATCATTATTCTTGCAAAGGCCTTCATAGTTGATAACTTGCTTATCTCATCCTCAGGTAAAAATGATTTCAAACCTGACAAATTCTTCAAAAACAATGCACACAAATAACTCTTCTGAAATATAACGCCATGCTTAAAATGGCGATCATCAATGAAACTTAACAAGGATTTCGGATTATTGCCATCAAAGATCTCAGTCACTGTGTCGCTCTTCATTCTGTCCTTTCCAAAACTGTATGACAAATCTATAAAGTCTTCCCAAGACGCACACATGTTCCTCAGTTTGATCATGGATGATACGAGCCATCTTTCATCATTATCAATTTGCATGAGTTTTCCAACAAATTGGCACTCGATCGAGTGGTACTCTGCCAAGCAAGTCTCTTCACATTCCTTGCTGCAGAATAAAGCGGCAACACAACCACCACAAGGGAACAGGTTGAGATCAAGTTTTCGGCAGTAATGGCAACTGTAGTACTGGTCATGGTCAGAAGGAGCCCAGCTCACAAAAGCTTTTTCTAGGGCCACCACTGTCCCGGGACCAATGTCTCTCTTTGCAATTACTTTTGGAATCCCAGACTCAATAACAACATCAACATCATCACTGGCACATGGTATGCTGCTGTTACGACTTTTCAGTTTATAAAATTCATCTGCACATCTCCTGAAATTATAAAATTGATTCTATGAACATTTAGATATGTACATTTTGCATGATTGAGTTACATACATCCAAACGGCCAACAAAGACAAGTGAATAAGCTGAAAATAACTGTACACACAACATACCTAATTTTCTCATTATGTTGAGCAAGCTGGTCTCCTTTCCTCATCTGAGCAAGAGATTGGATTCTCCTAAATTTTTCAATAATATCCTTAGGTGTTGGGCAATCTATTCCCAATGCTGTACTAAAGTCCTTTTCGCAAGCTCTATACAGCTCGGCAGAGAACATCACGGCCGCTCTGTTACCATAAGCTAATTTAAGAGCCAATGAACCATTTGGTGCATATGCCAAAGCCCTATTGTACAATATAAGAGCTTTCTGTAGGTAACCACCATCGTAAGCACTATTTCCTTGTTCACGATAATTATCACTCTGATTTATTTTTCCTTACTTCTTTAAATTCTGTCTCATTGATTACCTTAATGGCAGACATAGCAACATTGGCATAGTAATCGACATCGTCTTGGTTGCCATCCATAGCATTTAGAACGTCTTGAGACAGTTCTTCATCAAGATCTTCAAAATAATTAATCATTTTGATAAAATCTAAAATGAATAAAATGGCTTAATACAAGACAAGTAATACAAGTACTTACTACACAATATGCACGTCCATTAAACTCAAGGTTTTTTATGTATTTGTGCAGTGGCCGCAGTGGGTAGTTCCAAATCAGTTCAAAATGTAGGGCAATATTTGCAATTTAAACTTGTGTTTTGCCAGTGATCATGGCACATTTCTTAAGATCCAACTTACTAAGATCGCAATAATTATTAAAAGTAGCTAAATCTGAGACCTAAATATACAAATGCCAACCCAAAATTTAAAAGTTCAAAAGTGAATTGAATGAGTACGTGTATGTAGTGTACGTAACGTACGTGTTACATGACGCTTGTACTAAATATTACACTATCTAGAATTTCACCTAAAAATATATTACCTATTTCTATCACTTACTCCAAGAACAGATAGTGTGAAAAACAATCAAAAAGTTTAGAAATCAAATAGGTAACAAAAACGTTTCAAATCCAACCACCATTTTCTGAGTGAGTGACGGATTGACACTGACAGTTCTACAAACAAACTGTCAGTTTGACAACTATAATGGACTTGTGAATGTTTATAGGCAAATATAAAATGGCAGTAGGGCTTAAACTTTTATTGTGAAATATTTTATACTAGCTTTTGCCCGCGGCTTCGCCCGCGTGAATTTCCCACGGGAACAGTGCTTTTTCCCGGGATAAAAAGTAGCCTATGTGCTATTCCAGGTCATTATCTACCTCTGTACCAAATTTCATCGAAATCCGTCCAGTAGATTTTGCGTGATTGAGTAACAAACATCCTCACAAACTCACAAATTCACAAACTCACATCCAAACTTTCGCATTTATAATATTAGTATGGATAAACGGGGGTTTAAAATTTTTTCATATATGCAGATGTGTTACTAATAAGGAATACTCAAAACTGGTATTTATGTCAAGTTCTCTTTTTTTTATTTTTGACGTGAAACGTCTTTAAAATCAGCGCCATACGGGTACCATGCCAGGATTTCAGACCGTAACGAAATGGGATATATCGTCTCACTTTAATAACTTCAAAACTATTAGTCTTAGAAACATAAATCTAGTATCATTATTTAGCTTATATAGTCAGTTTGGTGTAGAGACCTTGAGATAAGGTTGGAGCCCTACGGGAGGGGCGGGGGGAGCCGCCGCGTGAAATTACGAAAAACACCGTTTTGAAAATTTCAATTTAGTATTACTCACGACTCATTAGTGATAGAGCGATGATTTTTTCGTTCACTTATAGATATTATTGAGAACTATTGATTAAATTAAAAATAAAAGTAATTTGAATAATATTTGTACTTCAAAATAACCAAAAAGAATTTAAAAAAAAATAAAAAATTACGTTTTGAGCCACAGCCCGAGCAAAACCCAGGATGAAATATAAGTCACACCTATCATCGAAAAGAGGAAGTTCTAGGCTACACACTGGTATACAAATATCCAATATCGGTCGAGCGAAGCAGATTTGACAGCGTTTTAACACTATCAAGACGAAACGGAATTTACTTCTCTTTCAGGGAAAGTAACCTTAATCCTGAAGACATTAAATTTTTATTTAAAGAAACATTCCTTCATTTAAAAAATAATCAAATCTGCATTCAAAGTTTTTAAAAATTAATTTGCCACGCCCGGGAATCGAACTGGCTACAATACAAAAAAAATAACACCTGGATTTTTATGGAATCAATCGATGGAGTTAATCAAAAGGATCAAATCTTTCTAACAAACATTATAAATTAAATTAAAGGAAAATGGGGAAAACTAAACCTAATAGTAGTTTTTTGTCATTCAATTACGAATATAGGTAAATTACAAATCCCATTTGACCAACCCAATTAGACAACCGGCATATCTACACTAGACGAATGCAGGTCGTTTTGCCTGGCTTGGTGTTATAATAATTTATATATATTGGCCCGCCTTAGCACAGATGAAAATGTTAAATAGGTACACTTTATTGAAGAAGTTGCCTACCTAAAATTGAAAACCGCATCAAAATCCGACCAACTAATATACACAAAATAATATTAAATTATATAAGTACCTAATTATGTAGGTACCTAATCCTTCCCCATGAATCACTTGGTTATTCCCAAAGTACTTCAAAAAATGTTCCCAAACTAATCCATGAAAAAAATAATATTTTAAATTAAGTTTCATTCTACTCCGCGGTAATATTAAAATGTTCTCAAAGTACTCCGCGCGATTTTAATATCAAAACGCATTAATTAGAATAAAAAGTGTAGCTGACGTATAGTACAGTCAGGCTCAAAAGCTTTTCAACAAATTTTTTGTCTGTTAATGAAAAGTTGAAGCTGAAGTTCAGTAGTTTTTAAGTTTATCGGGAAGACATATAGGCGGCGCCGCCGTCGCCCTGCGCCGCCGCGGGAACTTACATTTATTTATTATTATTTTATTTAATAGCCATCAATATCCCAGTACTGGGCAAATGCCTTTCTCTCCTTCTTCCAAGACTCTCGATTGGAACTTTTTATTTATTTACTATTTACTATATGAGGACGCCAGCGCGAGGCACCAGACGGGTGATCAGTCCACTTATGCTGGGACCATTTCACCCGATTCCCCGAGACCCGTATAGGGTTTTGAGTTACCTGGTAACTTACGTTGGTGGCGACCCACTGAATCTACCTGTTACTTTGCAGAATTTTAATAACTGCCCTATTGTAATGTCGCTCAGATCATTTTCAGATAGGGCGTCTGAGCCCATTACTTCTCTCCTCGCAGCAGCGTAAGCGGGACACTCTGCTACTAGATGAAAGCTAGTTTCCTCTTCTTCCAGGCAGCTGGGACAGATAGGATCTCTTTGCTTAATCACTGTCAAGTGTCTATTCAGTTGGCAGTGTCCTGTGAGGATTCCTATGATGATTCCAACGTTATTCCTACTCAATTTAAGTAGATGTTTTGATTTCTTTTGGTCTGCTGCTTTGATGAAGATTTTAGATTGTCTTAGACTTCTAGTTCTTCTCCATCTTCTTTGGATTCAACTTTCATTCTATGCTTGATGACGCCTTTCGTTATCCCATAAGCTATGGGAAGTCTGGGTTCAGGTCCCACGAAAGTTTCAATTGCTCCTTTCATAGCAAGTTCGTCTGCTCTTTCGATTAGAACTTACATAGTATTATAATATTATGTTCTTAATTATAAAGTGACGGTAACCGCGCCGCTAGGAGACAGCATCGATAACATCCTCCTGGAGAGCCCCTGCTATTATTGTGGCAACGAGATAGATTTGTGTTTATTATTTATTCGTTATTTTAGAGGGGGTCCCATGGCTTAACAAACAACTTCAAACTTGAACAACATCGACTCCGCGAGCATTGCTACCGAAGATGTACTTATTGCAATGGACGTAACAGGCAAAGATATACATACAACCCATACAAATGTGGAATCCGTTTAGTGAACTGGGGAACTTAAACAGTAGTCGAAGTGATGTTATGCAAAATCATTGGCGATGGCGGATAATCGCTTCAAAACTATATTCGAAGAAAATCCGTTTGTGTTATCTTGCAATGTTTGTGATCGACTTTGGTTCGAGAGAGATTTAAAGTAAGTAAAAGACCACAACATTTATTTCCTTAATACAAAATTTCCCGGTGAACATGTAGGGGACTTCGCTTATGTTTGTAAACATTTAAAACTTCATATCTTTTAGTTTTGTTAAATAATATTTAGCGAACGATGTATTTTGTCATAAGATATTTTATTTTGCCATGTTTTACCAATTGAAGTCTTTGTTAAGTAATTTGTTTGTAAAATCAATATTTATCTAGTAATTTGTTTGTAAAATAATAATTTTATAAAAAAGGATTAGTTTGTACACCCAGATGTTTTTAAAATGTGTAGTTTATAAAAAACATTGTTTTTGAAAAAAATATTTTGTAAAGCGTGGGTGATATTGTTTGCTATGTTTTCCAGTTTGCTTATATCGTTCATTATATCTCCATCATTAAATTTATAATTATAAAATTCTTCTAAAGTATGACAAATTTGCGTATCTTTACTCCCTAAAAATATTTCGTTCTTTATTGTATCATCTTGAGTATATATATACAAGAAAATCACAAATAAATTATCACATCAAACCAAAAACAGCCTTATCCACATGCAATTTATTTTAAGTGTTATGTTTTTAATTTACATGTTTGTATATAGAATACAAGGTGTATGTTTGTATTTGTATAGATAAATCGAAATAGACTATTTTGTTTTCTTTCAATCTAATCTTTAAAAGCGACTCGCTGACATAGACGTTTCACGTTAAAACCAACGGCCGTGTCCACGACACAGCCCCACCCAATTTTTTTTTTCTGTACATTCAATGTATGGGCGTTCGCCATGATTCTTTGTGTTTCTTCTGCTTATATTTTAAAAAAAAAATTATTTCTGTGGGTGCATTCCACAAAAATGGGGCTACTGCCCAAATGTCACGGCAATGGAGCGCGCCCCTCCACGCACGCTCTGTAATCTCCAGCCAAGACACTACCGAGATTTCCACCGTGCTACGGCTCCTAACCAGCATTGTCATTACGGCTACGCCGTTATAATGGAACAAAGGGAACTACAGATAAACACAAACAAATGAATAACACGACGTAACCCACAAGTTGCCATAAGGCCGTTCAACGAAGATATCCAATTTCTCGTTGAAGATACCGACACCAGTAGAGCAACTGAGTCGTGTCCTTGAAGTTTATACCTACGGCCAGGCGGAGCGCTAGGGTTGGCGCCTATAAAACGTAAAGCAGGCATGTAGTTTGTATAGTATGTGTGTAGGCGCATTTCGTTGGCGTTATATATTTTACGTGAGCGAAGTTGCGGGCAAACTATAGCATATGTCCATTCTCGGTACTTAAATTATCTCCATACAACATTTTGTCTAAATCGTTTCAGTGGTTGATGTACCTACCTAAGTACTCACTCGGTCAGCTATAGATATTTTTTTACAATTGCCGTTTGATAGAACCTGCCTTTATATAAGTTACATGTGGTAGGTACCTACTTATTTTATGTATGGCAAACCACATCCCACTAAACACTTGCAGTTCCATAACAACGCTTATGCCCCTGACATAAGGAAGCGGTAAAAAGTCCAAACTGTATAGTGTTTTTCATTTTATATGCTTATTAGGCAAACTACTCATAAAAAAAAATTGGGTGGGGCTGTGTCGTGGACACGGCCGTTGGTTTTAACGTGAAACGTCTATGTCAGCGAGTCGCTTTTAAAGATTAGATTGAAAGAAAACAAAATAGTCTATTTCGATTTATCTATACAAATACAAACATACACCTTGTATTCTATATACAAACATGTAAATTAAAAACATAACACTTAAAATAAATTGCATGTGGATAAGGCTGTTTTTGGTTTGATGTGATAATTTATTTGTGATTTTCTTGTATATATATACTCAAGATGATACAATAAAGAACGAAATATTTTTAGGGAGTAAAGATACGCAAATTTGTCATACTTTAGAAGAATTTTATAATTATAAATTTAATGATGGAGATATAATGAACGATATAAGCAAACTGGAAAACATAGCAAACAATATCACCCACGCTTTACAAAATATTTTTTTCAAAAACAATGTTTTTTATAAACTACACATTTTAAAAACATCTGGGTGTACAAACTAATCCTTTTTTATAAAATTATTATTTTACAAACAAATTACTAGATAAATATTGATTTTACAAACAAATTACTTAACAAAGACTTCAATTGGTAAAACATGGCAAAATAAAATATCTTATGACAAAATACATCGTTCGCTAAATATTATTTAACAAAACTAAAAGATATGAAGTTTTAAATGTTTACAAACATAAGCGAAGTCCCCTACATGTTCACCGGGAAATTTTGTATTAAGGAAATAAATGTTGTGGTCTTTTACTTACTTTAAATCTCTCTCGAACCAAAGTCGATCACAAACATTGCAAGATAACACAAACGGATTTTCTTCGAATATAGTTTTGAAGCGATTATCCGCCATCGCCAATGATTTTGCATAACATCACTTCGACTACTGTTCAAGTTCCCCAGTTCACTAAACGGATTCCACATTTGTATGGGTTGTATGTATATCTTTGCCTGTTACGTCCATTGCAATAAGTACATCTTCGGTAGCAATGCTCGCGGAGTCGATGTTGTTCAAGTTTGAAGTTGTTTGTTAAGCCATGGGACCCCCTCTAAAATAACGAATAAATAATAAACACAAATCTATCTCGTTGCCACAATAATAGCAGGGGCTCTCCAGGAGGATGTTATCGATGCTGTCTCCTAGCGGCGCGGTTACCGTCACTTTATAATTAAGAACATAATATTATAATACTATGTAAGTTCTAATCGAAAGAGCAGACGAACTTGCTATGAAAGGAGCAATTGAAACTTTCGTGGGACCTGAACCCAGACTTCCCATAGCTTATGGGATAACGAAAGGCGTCATCAAGCATAGAATGAAAGTTGAATCCAAAGAAGATGGAGAAGAACTAGAAGTCTAAGACAATCTAAAATCTTCATCAAAGCAGCAGACCAAAAGAAATCAAAACATCTACTTAAATTGAGTAGGAATAACGTTGGAATCATCATAGGAATCCTCACAGGACACTGCCAACTGAATAGACACTTGACAGTGATTAAGCAAAGAGATCCTATCTGTCCCAGCTGCCTGGAAGAAGAGGAAACTAGCTTTCATCTAGTAGCAGAGTGTCCCGCTTACGCTGCTGCGAGGAGAGAAGTAATGGGCTCAGACGCCCTATCTGAAAATGATCTGAGCGACATTACAATAGGGCAGTTATTAAAATTCTGCAAAGTAACAGGTAGATTCAGTGGGTCGCCACCAACGTAAGTTACCAGGTAACTCAAAACCCTATACGGGTCTCGGGGAATCGGGTGAAATGGTCCCAGCATAAGTGGACTGATCACCCGTCTGGTGCTCGCGCTGGCGTCCTCATATAGTAAATAGTAAATAAATAAAAAGTTCCAATCGAGAGTCTTGGAAGAAGGAGAGAAAGGCATTTGCCCAGTACTGGGATATTGATGGCTATTAAATAAAATAATAATAAATAAATGTAAGTTCCCGCGGCGGCGCGGGGCGACGGCCGGCGGCGCCGCCTATATGTCTTCCCGATAAACTTAAAAACTACTGAACTTCAGCTTCAACTTTTCATTAACAGACAAAAAAAATTTGTTGAAAAGCTTTTGAGCCTGACTGTACTATACGTCAGCTACACTTTTTATTCTAATTAATGCGTTTTGATATTAAAATCGCGCGGAGTACTTTGAGAACATTTTAATATTACCGCGGAGTAGAATGAAACTTAATTTAAAATATTATTTTTTTCATGGATTAGTTTGGGAACATTTTTTGAAGTACTTTGGGAATAACCAAGTGATTCATGGGGAAGGATTAGGTACCTACATAATTAGGTACTTATATAATTTAATATTATTTTGTGTATATTAGTTGGTCGGATTTTGATGCGGTTTTCAATTTTAGGTAGGCAACTTCTTCAATAAAGTGTACCTATTTAACATTTTCATCTGTGCTAAGGCGGGCCAATATATATAAATTATTATAACACCAAGCCAGGCAAAACGACCTGCATTCGTCTAGTGTAGATATGCCGGTTGTCTAATTGGGTTGGTCAAATGGGATTTGTAATTTACCTATATTCGTAATTGAATGACAAAAAACTACTATTAGGTTTAGTTTTCCCCATTTTCCTTTAATTTAATTTATAATGTTTGTTAGAAAGATTTGATCCTTTTGATTAACTCCATCGATTGATTCCATAAAAATCCAGGTGTTATTTTTTTTGTATTGTAGCCAGTTCGATTCCCGGGCGTGGCAAATTAATTTTTAAAAAACTTTGAATGCAGATTTGATTATTTTTTAAATGAAGGAATGTTTCTTTAAATAAAAATTTAACGTCTTCAGGATTAAGGTTACTTTCCCTGAAAGAGAAGTAAATTCCGTTTCGTCTTGATAGTGTTAAAACGCTGTCAAATCTGCTTCGCTCGACCGATATTGGATATTTGTATACCAGTGTGTAGCCTAGAACTTCCTCTTTTCGATGATAGGTGTGACTTATATTTCATCCTGGGTTTTGCTCGGGCTGTGGCTCAAAACGTAATTTTTTATTTTTTTAAATTCTTTTGGTTATTTTGAAGTACAAATATTATTCAAATTACTTTTATTTTTAATTTAATCAATAGTTCTCAATAATATCTATAAGTGAACGAAAAAATCATCGCTCTATCACTAATGAGTCGTGAGTAATACTAAATTGAAATTTTCAAAACGGTGTTTTTCGTAATTTCACGCGGCGGCTCCCCCCGCCCCTCCCGTAGGGCTCCAACCTTATCTCAAGGTCTCTACACCAAACTGACTATATAAGCTAAATAATGATACTAGATTTATGTTTCTAAGACTAATAGTTTTGAAGTTATTAAAGTGAGACGATATATCCCATTTCGTTACGGTCTGAAATCCTGGCATGGTACCCGTATGGCGCTGATTTTAAAGACGTTTCACGTCAAAAGTAACAAACTACTAAAAAGTGATTGTGGTATTATTTTACCTTTCAGCATCAGCAGGAAGTTTAAAAAATGACATAGTTGGTGTAAACTCCATTTATTCTTCTTACCAGTCCTATCATGTAAACGATCTTTACAGTACTTTTTGTTGAATTTTGTTGAAAATAAATCAAATATTAGTTCAAACCTAAACATTCTAAAGTAAAACATTTATTAACCACGAAAGTAATTTCCTAAAAAGTCTATTTTAATTTATATTGTTGTAAAATCATAAAAAGACATGGTAAGATTGTTTACATGATAGGACTGGTAAGAATAAATGGAGTTTAATAACAGTTGAATTAAGGCATCCGTAAACACAGCAATACATGCGTGATCGTGACGCGTCCATTATAATAATTAACTGTAAGTAATATGTAATAATACAGAGCGCTATTTAACTACGTCACGAATGAAATGTAGGTACACAACGAGCAGACACAGCACAGCGCGAGAGGCGTCTCGATCCGCGTCCGCGACCAGACTGAGCGGCGCACATCGTGTCGTGACGCTCCTGCGTCTTATTTAGGTACCGATGACCACTTAGCGGCCGTGTAAACGCGCTTGTCTGTGTGCGTGCGTCAAATCGGGCCATTTGTATGGAGTTGCTCTACTGCTTTATCTGTCTATTGTGCCGACACACTTAATCACATAGTGAACCGAACGTAGAAACCCATCGAGATATTATGTACTAACACACTACATCTAATCTACATCGAAATACAACTATTTCAAATCAAATCAAAATCAAATCAAAATATATTTATTTGCTGTTATAGGGTATATAAACAGGTGTTCATAAAAACATTAGAGCAAGCCTATATATGCCTTCCCTTCTATAAATGACATGAGAGATCCTCAACAGCTTGACTGCCCACAGAAAAATAAGACCTCAGTTTGAGGCCTATTGTCAGTTACCTTATACATACATATAATGTTCTACGGAACCATCACGCGTTGCGGCGTGACGGGTATTTGTCCCGAACCTCGTTTCACGTCCTGCAGCGTGATGGGCAGGATCAAATTGTTAATAGAAAGCATATTTACCATAAAACGTGACTTATTACGTATACTTAGATGACGTAATTGTCATATATTTTTATTTATTTTTGGAACCCGATATCTTGGCTTCGATATAGTTTACATCAAACATCTTTTTTTGGTTGTCATTCTTAATTATAGGACTATTTTTAGAAAGTAAATTCGTTAGTGGCCGCTGAAAAAAAAAATCATGCCAAGTCCCGAACAAAATTACCCAAACCCCTTTCCGGGGAATATTCCCGACTTATGTATGGGGAAAATTCCCTTGTTTCTGGGAACGTTCCCTAAAAAGCTGGAATTGACTTTATAGGATTACTAGCTTTTACCTGTGACTTCGCCCGCGTGAGTTTCGCTTAGATAAATAGTAGATTGTTAAGTTGGTCCCACACTGCGAATATTAACCTGTAACGTAACATTTGAAGATTCGATTGTGCGTATTAACCATGTAGGTATTAACATTACAATATGCCTGTCACTCACACTGACGAACATTCTCCGATTCGATTTTTATTTTGCCATTTTTGGAGGTTTTGATTTCAAAAGGTCCACATTCGCAAAATGTCATTTTTGCACAAAGTTACTTGCGCAAAAGGCGCACTTTCACAAAATGTCACTTTCGCAAAAGGTCACATTCGCAAAACTTCACTTTCGAAAGTGGTCACTTTTGAAAAAGATCACTCTCGCAAAAGGTCATTGCTTATGTTTATGTCGTAAAAGGTCACTTTCGCATAAGGTAACTTTTGTAAACGTGTTGTGATAGTTATCTTATGTAGAAGTGACCTTTTGCAACAGAAACATGAATCTAAAATTTCATTTTCACTTTCACTTTCAAAATAACAAAGTTTCATACTAACTTCCATCCCCTGCTTATTGTTATTAGGTGTGTTAGCGATTCTGAGAAAGATGCATTCTGTGAAAGAGACATTATAGGACTAGAGAACATTTTGCGAAAGAGACATTTTGCGCCTGGGCCTATTTTATAAATACAATAAATAAGTGCATATTTATTTTTTATTAACAGGTAATGCAAAAAGTCACTTTGCAAAAAGACATCTTCGCAAAAGATCATTTTCACAAAATGTCACTTTCGCATGGTAACTTTCGCAAACGGTCACTTTTGCTAAATGTTACTTTTGCTAATGGTCAATTTCGTATAAAGTAACTTTTGCGAAAGGTCACATTCGCAGTTCGCACAAAACGTCACTTTCGCAAAAGATCACTTTCGCAAAAGAAAACTTTCGCAAAAGGTCACATTTACAAAAGGTCTCTTTCGAAAATGTTATTGATGCAAGTGTCACTTTTGTATACAATTGAGGCAAACGTCCAGTCTCGTACAAGTCGTTACAAAGTACACGGTATACGCAAACACATACAACTGCTTCGTTTTCTAGTCGGTTCGCGCCTGCGCGGCCGGTCTGGGGCACCGCGCTTTTCTGCGCGAGCGCCCCGCACCCCTCTGCACTCCCGCGCGCCCGTACTGCTAAGCGGCACGGTGAATACTCGGCATTAACAAATTGATATTTTAAAAACTTGCTATTTAGTTGAATTTTAATTAGATTATTGAAAAATCTATTATAATAGAGCGACCCCTAACTAAGAAACGTAATTAATTTGCCTGAGCAATTATTCACACAACGTAATTACGGAAAAATAATAATTATAATACTGTAAAGAAAAATCTTTAAGATAACTTATTAAAGCTATTTATTTATGTAAATAAAAGCGTATTAAAAAATAAAAACTAGCAGAGCAATTTTTCAGTAGAAGTTATAGAGCAAAATGTTAAAAGTTAAACTTTGGGTATCTTTGAAATCGAAAAAAAATTTGATACTTTTATAAACATATTCTAAGTAGTACATAGGTACGTATACAGAAAGAATTTCAGTCTGAGGAATTTTTCACAGAGAGCTATAAACGATTTTCATGTTTAGGTAAAAATACCTAACTTCTCGTAATAAAAATTATTAGATTATTTTATATCTATATAATCTGTATTACCTATTTTCACCATGTGCCAAGTTTCATAGGCGGGAGAATTATTCGGGTTACAAAAGCTTCGTTGATCGGACTAAGAGACAACAGAACAATGACATGCAGTAAGAAAAACATAGACAATCCGTACAGGAAATAGTGTTGCCAGATCCATGTCATGTTGTATTAAAAATATTATTCTAACAACGTGTCCGTCAACGGAGAAGAGAATCTTGTAATCTCCGTAGATGGGAACGGATATGGCTAGCAAAACAGTGTGACCGTTTTTGGTATTTTCAGTACTAATTTAGTATAATTGGGGCATCTCAGAATGATGTTAGTATAATTTTAGTACTTAACCATATTTTAGTATAATGTTGGTAGAATTTTAACTATTTTGTCTATTTTGGTATTTGTTTTTGGTATTTTCGCGTGTTTTCACGAAAAAACCCCTCCCACCCTCCTCCCGAAAACTTCTTGCGTTGAAAATTTCGGAATTCCTCGGGGGTTTAAGAAATTTTTCCGTTCTCGTGAATATTTCCAAGAAAGTTTCCCCTTTTTTCTTGAAACACATCACTATCCTTCTTTTGCTCCTCCGCACAATTGTCCCGTACGCGTCCGTTTTTTTTTTTTTTGGTCGTCCGGTAAAATTTTGAAAAGATTATTCGGATTTGTTATTGAAATGTGTGTTTTATGTAGCATATTTCTGAAAAAAATGTTAGTACAATTTTGGTATTTTTGAATTTTGCTTTTTAGTATTTTTTAGTACTGACAGCACTATGTTCTGGTATTTTGTCAAATTTTAAAACGGTCACACTGTAGCAAAACCAAACTTGGTTTTGAAGATCCGGTTGCATGGCACACAGTGCAACTGACCTAAGTTGTTGTATGTGTACGTGTAGGAAGGCTTGGGACGGGTTTTTCGTAGGAGGCGTTTAGAGTCGAGATCTGATAGCCGATTCTATTCAAATTTATTAAATTTATTAACTAACGACTCAGAGATAATAAAGGAATACGACAACGGCGAGGACGTCAGAAGAAAGCAGGTCTTAGATGCTCAGCAATTTGCAAGTACTGCACAGGCCACTCCTGTGAAAACGCCCCCACAACTGATTTGAACGAGGAGGACTCATCAGAGATAATCGACGAATACGACAACGGCGAGGACGTCCTTAACAGCCTGATCACTCAGGAGGACGACGAGCTGTTAAAAGCAGAACCAACGGCTGAGAAATCTCGACAGGAGCTGTAATGAGTACAAATGAGTACCTATGTATGAGCACCTTTCAACAATAATATCTCTGTTGCTTATAATTTATGCTTTGTGAATACCTTAATTTTATTAATTACATTAATTTTGTTCACGAAAGGACTTTGTCTTTTTTTACCTACTCTGGAATAATTATATAGTGGGTCTAAAAAGTAACTAACATCAATACCAACATTACCGACATGATAATATGGTTGGAATGAAATTACAGAAGAAAATAAGCTTTTGAGAATTGGTGTTGGGTAGGGAAGGGGGGGGGGTTCAAATATTGGTTATTGTAACAAGGGACCATAATAGAAACAACACTTCATCATTATTCTGATATATGAAAAAAAAAGGTGGAATTCTGCATTTTCGCCATTTTTTAGCGATTTTTGAAAATTGACTTTTCTTTCGTAGCGCCATATCTCGGTAACGAATTGACTTACAAATAAGTTTGTTTAGTGAAAATTGTGGGAAATTTAACGCTCTACAAAAAAGTACTGAGATGCTTTTGCAGTAGGATGTAAGGAAAAAAAAATATTGACGAAAAACTGACGAAAGGTCGAATTTTTTTCAGTTTTTCCCCCCCTCCTCTTTTTGCACAGGGTCCTCGAGGTCCAAAACTTGACAAAATGTTAATTAACCATCCCTGAACAACATCTCCAAGTTTCATTAAATTCCGACCTTTTTCTACGAAAGTCCACTTTTTGCGACTTGTCGACCGGCCTAATACAACCGTTGAAAAAAACAGTATGCAAATATTTAACTTAAAAACTAAAATTACCTACACCACATTCAAGATACGTTTTACATGCATTAATGACATCTCAGAACAAGTACATAATATGTCATTGTTAAATTAAATTAAATTATTAGATGTCAACAACAACATTTTTTACTTTACTGCAAAATACTCATTTATTGAATAAAATGAATGTCCCTGTAACCATTTATGCAAGGTTCTTTTAAATTGATTAAATGGAAGCAATTTTATATCCCCCGGTAGTTTATTGTATATTTGCACACACATTGCATAACAATTTTTCGTGAATGTTACTGTTTTTGGAATTACATCATATACAAGTCTCGTGGGGTTTCTAACAGACCTTGGAAACAGATCTCTTGCCTGTGTAAAAATATGATGGTTCTTCTTAACAAATATACACTTGTATATAAAGACAAGGTACAGGTAATATTTTTAATTTTTTGAAATAGGGCCTGCACGAATCATAAGGACCAATGCCACAAATAGCCCGAATACACTTTTTTTGGGCTATAAAAACCTTGTTGACGTTTGTTCCGTTTCCCCAAAGTAGTAAGCCATATCTTATTACTGACTCAACATACGCAAAGTAATGATAATGGCTGTATGTCTGTTTGTTACTCTTGTTAATTTGTACAAAGCATACGAAAAGCCATTTATCCTTCTGCACACAGAATCAATCTGTTCCTTCCAACTAAAAGACTGATCCAAAAATAAACCCAAAAATTTGGTGCTATTCACTACATCTAGTGTTTGATTATTGTAGGTCAAGTCAAAAGAATTATTATTTACTAGCTGTCGCCCGCGGCTTCGCCCGCGTGAGTTTCGCTTAGATGAAAAATCTCTCTTGGAGCTTTTCATCAGATGTTCCAGATCTTCAATTTTTATACGTCAGCAGAAAATGCTCATCAGGTTGAACGATTTTTGCTAAGGCGCCATTTCCATATATGTTATAGTGTAGCTGGTCTCTTGGAGCTTTTCATCAGATGTTCCAGATCTTCAATTTTTATACGTCGGCAGAAAATGCTCATCAGGTTGAACGATTTTTGTTAAGGCACCATTTCCATATTACTTATAGTTTAACTGTTCCGTTATGGTTCTTCATCAGGTGTTCCAGTTTTCAAAATAAATTATAGCCTATATGTTGCCCAGGCTTAATAGCTATACAACAAAAAAAGTTTCATTCAAATCCGTCCAGTAGTTTTTGCGTGAAACGCGTACATACATACAGACAGACAGACAGACAGACAGACAGACAGACAGACAGACAGACAGACAGACAGACAAGAAATTCCAAAAAAATTTTTTTGCTTTCTATTGTTCTTTTTAGGTCTCCCTCTATCCATTTCAGTCAAAAATATTAAATGTACAGACAAAATATTTTTACTGTTTTATTATATGTATAGATTGAATTATTAAAGTTGATAAATTTTGTTTTATTAAGATTAATATGGAGATTGTTATTATTTAGCCAATTAGTTATTATTGTCAAAGTATTAATTAGATCAGAAGAATGTTGCTCTAATGTCATATTTTTATCCGAAGCTACAATAATAAATATAAATAATATTATTACTTTGTTGTTAATATTAAGTGTTTTTTGATGACTTGCGCAAATAAAAATATATGAAAGCTATTTTTTTTTTCTTTGCAATTTCAAAGTAATTCTAAAAATAATTGGTTCTTTTTATGAATGAAAATAGTCAATTTGAAAAAATCACTTTAATTAAAGAAAGGCGTAACGAAACAGTATCTTAATGAACAATATTTTTAATACTCAAGTAAAAGAGAGATTCTTAGTTAACTTATGTATGGCGCAACTTTTGTAACAAAAAAACATACTTAAGAATCAATAAAAGAAAAAAAACCATTTACTTACTTAGAATTTAAAAAAAGAAGTTCCATGAACTTTACAATAATGATTCTTCAGTTATCATTTTTTGCTTAACAATAATCAACAAAACAATTTTTTACAATAAAGTTATTAAACTATAACAGACAGTCATACTATGGAGATAATTGACTGGTTTTACTAAATATCTATAACTGTACTTAGTTATATATCGGTTGTCCATCCCTAATCGTACATTGCATGGACGACATGGAAGCTTACGAAACTAGCCAATTGCTAGATTTTTAATACTGTTGGATACTAAAACTTCACTTTTTAAACTACTTATTTCAAACATCAAATCTAATTTAAAAAGTACAAAAAGAAAATAAGAGCAAAATTTTACATATCCTCTGCCAAAACCATGTTATTCAATTTCTTATTTAACACATATGCGTGAAGGCATCCTAGCCTCTTATATACCACTTCATATTCATCAGAAAACGGTACACTTTGCAAATCGTTTAAAAGTTTGTACATCTTTTCAAAACATTGCTTCACTGGAGTACCCAGAACTATACTTAACTCAATGTTCAAACTCGCAATCACATCTTTCTTGACTCTGTCTGATAATTTTGCGTTTTTATTAATTTTTTTCCATTCTTTAGGGCTGGCGGTGCACACAAAACATGAACAAACTGTATGACATTCAAGATACATGGTTATTTTCCTCTCGTTTTTTGATAGCTCATTCTCCAGCCAGTGAAATCTGTAAATAAAAAATAAGGTTAACATTTAGACTGGTGACCACTTCTCAACTTTTGAATGTTAAGCTTAAATTATATTAAAAACAAGCTGCATCCCCAGTGGTTCTCTGTATGAGATTATCCAGAAAATCCTTCAATCAGGCTTTTTTTTTATCTATCTTTTGTTGAGGCTTCAGTCGCATGATGCGACTATGCCAACCACATAGGGAACTTCCGAGTTGACTTCTCTTTGAGCCATCACAACTCCAGAAGGAGTATATAGATTTGGCCTCTTGTGACAATGGTTTGCTCACCATTATCCAATCGGGCATAATAATTATTTAAAAACAAAATTCTTTCAACAGATTAGTCTAGATAAAACAAAAATTCTAATAAACTCCTGCACCTGACATTAGTATATTGGATTTATACTTACACATGTGTAACTGTCAGTTCAGTACCAGCTTTGATACTTTTCAAAGTAAACAATGCCATAGTATTGTTAATAGTCACTTTCTGAAGATTTGGTACGCAGCAATGTTTCAATTTCCCTATAAACGGAAACAGCCCCCGGTGTCCGTTTGTGTGTGCTCCAACTGAGTCATTGTCGTTGACATCTGTTATGAGAATTAGAGGTGTGGTGCGACCAAATAAACCCAAATGCATCATTATTCTTGCAAAGGCCTTCATAGTTGATAACTTGCTTATCTCATCCTCAGGTAAAAATGATTTCAAACCTGACAAATTCTTCAAAAACAATGCACACAAATAACTCTTCTGAAATACAACGCCATGCTTAAAATGGCGATCATCAATGAAACTTAACAAGGATTTCGGATTATTGCCATCAAAGATCTCAGACACTGTGTCGCTCTTCATTCTGTCCTTTCCAAAGCTGTATGACAAATCTATAAAGTCTTCCCAAGACGCACACATGTTCCTCAGTTTGATCATGGGTGATACGAGCCATCTTTCATCATTATCAATTTGCAAGAGTTTTCCAACAAATTGGCACTCGATCGAGTGGTACTCTGCCAAGCAAGTCTCTTCACATTCCTTGCTGCAGAATAAAGCGGCAACACAACCACCACAAGGGAACAGGTTGAGATCAAGTTTTCGGCAGTAATGGCAACTGTAGTACTGGTCATGGTCAGAAGGAGCCCAGCTCACAAAGCTTTTTCTAGGGCCACCACTGTCCCGGGACCAATGTCTCTCTTTGCAATTACTTTTGGAATCCCAGACTCAATAACAACATCAACATCATCACTGGCACATGGTATGCTGCTGTTATGACTTTTCAGTTTATAAAATTCATCTGCACATCTCCTGAAATTATAAAATTGATTCTATGAACATTTAGATATGTACATTTTGCATGATTGAGTTACATACATCCAAACGGCCAACAAAGACAAGTGAATAAGCTGAAAATAACTGTACACACAACATACCTAATTTTCTCATTATGTTGAGCAAGCTGGTCTCCTTTCCTCATCTGAGCAAGAGATTGGATTCTCCTAAATTTTTCAATAATATCCTTAGGTGTTGGGCAATCTATTCCCAATGCTGTACTAAAGTCCTTTTCGCAAGCTCTATACAGCTCGGCAGAGAACATCACGGCCGCTCTGTTACCATAAGCTAATTTAAGAGCCAATGAACCATTTGGTGCGTATGCCAAAGCCCTATTGTACAATATAAGAGCTTTCTGTAGGTAACCACCATCGTAAGCACTATTTCCTTGTTCACGATAATTATCAGACTCTGATTTATTTTTCCTTACTTCTTTAAATTCTGTCTCATTGATTACCTTAATGGCAGCCATAGCAACATTGGCATAGTAATCGACATCGTCTTGGTTGCCATCCATAGCATTTAGAACGTCTTGAGACAGTTCTTCATCAAGATCTTCAAAATAATTAATCATTTAGATAAAATCTAAAATGAATAAAATGGCTTAATACAAGACAAGTAATACAAGTACTTACTACACAATATGCACGTCCATTAAACTCAAGGTTTTTTATGTATTTGTGCAGTGG